>CM050166.1:11298771-11366271 GCA_027410445.1 Discoglossus pictus
AGCAGACCTATACAGGGACTATTTATTTGATTTTAAGGAGTAAAAACAGAGGTTTTAGGCACTTCTTAATAAAATAAAGTATAGAAATGTAAATAGTATATAAATAGCACATTTGTGTTCCCATTTCAACATCTAAAACAAGTTAAAAACTTGTTTCATGCCCAGAATTCTGAGAAATACAGTTATTACATTGCATTCTGGGAGCCTAGGCATGAACATGTAAATGTGCCCACAACTGCTTCGCTCTTGCATTTCACAAACATTTTAAACATGGCTTCCTTTATGCATACGTCCACTGGATTACACAGCTTTTTTGAAAAGCTCAGGATGAATTATACACAAGCCAGGAATCCCACCACGTACAGCTGTTTCAAGGTTACTGCCTCTCATCAGTGTGGCGCCGGTTCCTAGCTTGTGTAATAGATTTTGTGAGGAGGTGGTTTACCACAATAATCATTTAATGTGTTGTGTGAAAGAGCGATAGAAGCCTAAGTAGTGAAGGGGCTTGTGTACCTCAGTGAAGCTGTGAGCTGTACCATGTAGGGTCACATAGGGTGGGTAGGTCACATGTACGGTCACATAGGGTGGGTAGGTCCAGCGCTACGGAATATGTCGGCACGTTATAAATAAACAATAATAATAGCAGAAAGGTCAGACAAATTGCAGTCCACTAGAGAAGGAACTGGCAATCCATAAGATAACCTTATGTATAAGCACAACCAGAGTCATGACGATAGATGTGGTCCAGAGGATCATGGAGAGTTGGACATAACTGAACAACAACAATCTATCCAGAAGTAGGGATCAAAAAAAAGTTAACCTCAAGACAACATAAATCTTCTAGGATCTAGGGATCTACAGGACTCAATATGGGAAATGTTAGAGGTCATCAGTCTACCATTAGCAATAGACTAAAATAAGACTTTCATTGAAGGGTACCAAGGAGAAACCCTTCTCTCCCAAAATGACCACAAGACTTAAGGACTGTCCTCTGGGCACTGTGTACCACCACAAGAACCTCATGCCAACCTTCAGCCATGGTGGAGAAGTGATGATGAGTTGGGCCTGAATGTCTCACAGTCATTGAGTACTCAATGATTTCCTTTGTTGTTTAGTCGTTCAGTTGGATCCGGATTGTGGTCCAGCTCTCCCATCCGTATGTTACCACTGGGAATCCCTCTCTAGCTAGAAGCTAATGTTTTCCTGAGACTGAATCAGTAAACAGGACCGTCATCCCAAGTAACCCATTAACTGAATGGCTGAAAAACAAAAGCATCCTGATCTTACAAAGGGCGCGTTCAGACCACATTCATGCCCTAAAAGGAGCCGAGTACATACAAACGCTCAGCACCCCCAAACGCTCTGCTCAACCCCTACATGAAGTGTTCAAAGTGGAAAGTGGGTACCACATGTTACGGAATCACAGGCTGTACTTAATAACGCAGTTTTACTAATTCTCTTTTGGATAATAAAGAAGTAAATTCCAATTAAAAATGTGCATGTGTTATTTATCACCTCCTCTCATTCCCTCCTTCAGGACTTTCCTCTATGGAACTCCTTGCCTCGCTCCACTAGACTCCTCCTGCCTCAAAGCCTTCAAAACCTCATTAACAACTCATCTATATAAAGAAGCTCATCACCTTCAGCCATAAGATGCGCAATATATTGTAACTCGCTTTTCTATATCTCACCCTTACCCTTTAGACTGTAAGTTTGTGAGTTTTCAGTCTTATACGGTACTTTAGACAAAGCTCTTTGCCAGTGCATTGCAAATAAAGGTTAATAATAATAAAATAGATACATCTAACATTGTTATTATTATTATTAAGTATTAGGCCCTAGGTATTAAGGTCCTATAAAAACTAGTGGTCCTTTAAGACATATGAGATAGGTCTTAAAAGACCACGGATCTCTGGAAAACATTTTCTTTTATATTAATCTCTTCCATATTTTTTATAAACATTTTAGTGAATTATAGGATATATTTTGGGATGACTTGCTTTCGTTTGCCCTACATAAAGCATTTTGCCTCCCACATTATCCCTCCTTGCAATATTTCTCCATCTTGTTTTGGAACAGACTAAATACAGATGATGTCACTTGGAGGGGGTGGAGCCACGCACACAGCTAGGCAGGCTCCACTTACAAAATGTCAGGGGGAGCATCTCTACAGCAATGAGATTCGTACCCCTAGAAGTAAAGGAGCACTTTATTACACACATAAAGTGTAATACATATTATTGTACAGCACTCACAGCTCTTATATTAATAAAAAATAATTATACAATTTTTTTTTGTTCAGTAGTTCAGTCGCGGCCAACCCTCTGTGACCCCATGGAACGCAGCACACCAGGCACATCTTGTGTCTGGTTGTGCTAATCCATGCAGTTTTCATGGCAAACAAACTGGAGTGGGTTGCCAGTTCCTTTTCCAGTGGACTGCAATATGTCGGACCTCTCTGCTATAAACAGTCCTTCTCTTCCTAATGACCTTCTTCTTATCACCTCCTCTCACTCTTCCTTCACGACTTTTCTCGTGCTGCCCCTTCTCTATAGAACTCCTTGCCTCGCTCCACAAGACTATCCTCCTGTCTCTAATCCTTCATATACTCACTAATATTTATTTTGTTGTTGTTCAGTCCTTCAGTTGTGTCCATCTCTAGGTGACCATATGGGGCAGCACACCAAGTGCATCTGTCTTTGTTTCTGGTTGTGCTTATCCATATGGTTTTCTTGAAAAAGATACTGGAGTGGGTTGCCAGTTCCCTCTAAAGTGGACCCCTTTGTCCCTCTATTCTCTCCTGTTGCTTTGCTCACTTGTGAGTCCCAGAGATGGAGGGGATTCATGGTACCAGTATCATGCTGTTAGTCAGCAAACAGATATTGACTCTGTATGTGGACTGCCTTTCTGCCTGTAGCCTGGGAGGGGGGTTATTCTACTAGGATATAGTCATGTTGTCAAGTGGCTACTTATAATGGCAGTATTTCAAGCAAGGCTCATCCCTATTCCTCCCAGTTGTCTAATCCTGTTAGGAACAACAGAAAATGTCTGCTGCCATTAAAGCATTTTAACACAATATTTACACATGAAAGTGTGTATTTATTTTAAACTTTGTAAAAACGCTTTGCACGTTTTGAGGCCAAGTTATTTTATAACGATTATTATAATTTGACACCACAGTGTCCCTCTCATAATGTTTTCATGATATCGGTTTCCTTCTTATCTCATTGGCAGGGGGTGGGCAGCAGATGCCCTCATTAGTTGTTTTTTCCAACAAACAGGAAAATGTGTCGTCTGACAAATGTGATATCAAAGTTATAACTTGTGTTTTTATTTGGATTCAGATGATATTTTCCTACATTTTCCGGCTGTTCAATCATCTGCAAAACCAAATAACACGTGTAACAGGAATAAAGCAACGTACGTCACGGAAGTCTCATGTTCATTACAGGTATCTGGCAGTCTGTGTGTCTCCTGTGGGGTCGTCCTGTGGGGTCGTCCTGTGGGGTCGTCCTGTGGGGTCGTCCTGTGTGTCTGTGGGGTCGTCCTGTGTGTGTCTGTGGGGTCGTCCTGTGTGTGTCTGTGGGGTCGTCCTGTGTGTGTCTGTGGGGTCGTCCTGTGTGTGTCTGTGGGGTCGTCCTGTGTGTGTCTGTGGGGTCGTCCTGTGTGTGTCTGTGGGACGTCCTGTGTGTGTCTGTGGGGTCGTCCTGTGTGTGTCTGTGGGACGTCCTGTGTGTGTCTGTGGGGACGTCCTGTGTGTGTCTGTGGGGACGTCCTGTGTGTGTCTGTGGGGACGTCCTGTGTGTGTCTGTGGGGACGTCCTGTGTGTGTCTGTGGGGACGTCCTGTGTGTGTCTGTGGGGACGTCCTGTGTGTGTCTGTGGGGACGTCCTGTGTGTGTCTGTGGGGACGTCCTGTGTGTGTCTGTGGGGTCGTCCTGTGTGTGTCTGTGGGGTCGTCCTGTGTGTGTCTGTGGGACGTCCTGTGTGTGTCTGTGGGACGTCCTGTGTGTGTCTGTGGGACGTCCTGTGTGTGTCTGTGGGGTCTCCTGTGTGTGTCTGATTGGGCGTCTCATATCAAATCACTTTATTAAGGAATTCTGTATATTTGTAATTGAAAGTACATTTTGCATTTCTTGTGTGAGCCCCGATGTACCTATGTAGGCAGAGCGTACTAGCCAATGAGCTGTGCACAATTGTATCCTAGCCAATCAGCTGTGTGTATCACGGCTGCCTCCTGAACAATTTTGCAAACATTTAGGGTAAGTTTAGTAATGTTTATTTATCTCTTATATTTATCTCCTCTATCAGATGAAGTCATAACCCAGGAAACTTCTGTAATACAAGCAGTGACCCCCGACCTCACCAGGGTTAGATGCTAAGGTATCACTTATAGGTGTAATCCCTCCGACAGATGACAAATTACCTAATAACTTAATAGATAAATGGGTTTAGGTAATTAGACAGCACTTAAAGAAGAGACTGGATTTTCCTGCTCAGATGCTTTAGGGCGGCCATCTGAGGGAAGAGCACAAGGTTATTACCTACACTAGTAACCTGCCCGTCATAAATGATGGTATCATATAGTCTGTTCTGTCTCTCTCTATCTGCGCCCTCTCTCTCTATCTCTCTCTCTGCGCCCACTCTCTCTCTCTCTGCGCCCCCTCTCTCTCTCTCTCTCTCTGCGCCCCCTCTCTCTCTCTCTGCGCCCCCTCTCTCTCTCTCTCTCTCTGCGCCCCCTCTCTCTCTCTCTCTGCGCCCCCTCTCTCTCTCTCTCTGCGCCCCCTCTCTCTCTCTCTCTGCGCCCCCTCTCTCTCTCTCTCTGCGCCCTCTCTCTCTCTCTGTGCCCTCTCTCTCTCTCTGTGCCCTCTCTCTCTCTCTGTGCCCTCTCTCTCTCTCTGTGCCCTCTCTCTGCCCTCTCTCTATCTGTGCCCTCTCTCTATCTGTGCCCTCTCTCTATCTGTGCCCTCTCTCTCTCTCTATCTGTGCCCTCTCTCTCTCTCTATCTGTGCCCTCTCTCTCTCTCTATCTGTGCCCTCTCTCTCTCTCTATCTGTGCCCTCTCTCTCTCCCTCCCCTCTGTGTCTCTCTATCCCTCCCCTCTGTGTCTCTCTATCCCTCCCCTCTGTGTCTCTCTATCCCTCCCCTCTGTGTCTCTCTATCCCTCCCCTCTGTGTCTCTCTATCCCTCCCCTCTGTGTCTCTCTATCCCTCCCCTCTGTGTCTCTCTATCCCTCCCCTCTGTGTCTCTCTATCCCTCCCCTCTGTGTCTCTCTATCCCTCCCCTCTGTGTCTCTCTATCCCTCCCCTCTGTGTCTCTCTATCCCTCCCCTCTGTGTCTCTCTATCCCTCCCCTCTGTGTCTCTCTATCCCTCCCCTCTGTGTCTCTCTCTCCCTCCCCTCTGTGTCTCTCTCTCCCACCCCTCTGTGTCTCTCTCTCCCACCCCTCTGTGTCTCTCTCTCCCACCCCTCTGTGTCTCTCTCTCCCTCCCCTCTGTGTCTCTCTCTCCCTCCCCTCTGTGTCTCTCTCTCCCTCCCCTCTGTGTCTCTCTCTCCCTCCCCTCTGTGTCTCTCTCTCCCTCCCCTCTGTGTCTCTCTCTCCCTCCCCTCTGTGTCTCTCTCTCCCTCCCCTCTGTGTCTCTCTCTCCCTCCCCTCTGTGTCTCTCTCTCCCTCCCCTCTGTGTCTCTCTCTCCCTCCCCTCTGTGTCTCTCTCTCCCTCCCCTCTGTGTCTCTCTCTCCCTCCCCTCTGTGTCTCTCTATCCCTCCCCTCTGTGTCTCTCTATCCCTCCCCTCTGTGTCTCTCTATCCCTCCCCTCTGTGTCTCTCTATCCCTCCCCTCTGTGTCTCTCTATCCCTCCCCTCTGTGTCTCTCTATCCCTCCCCTCTGTGTCTCTCTATCCCTCCCCTCTGTGTCTCTCTATCCCTCCCCTCTGTGTCTCTCTATCCCTCCCCTCTGTGTCTCTCTATCCCTCCCCTCTGTGTCTCTCTATCCCTCCCCTCTGTGTCTCTCTATCCCTCCCCTCTGTGTCTCTCTCTCCCACCCCTCTGTGTCTCTCTCTCCCACCCCTCTGTGTCTCTCTCTCCCACCCCTCTGTGTCTCTCTCTCCCACCCCTCTGTGTCTCTCTCTCCCACCCCTCTGTGTCTCTCTCTCCCACCCCTCTGTGTCTCTCTCTCCCACCCCTCTGTGTCTCTCCCCCACACTCTCTCTCTACCTCCCCTCTGTCTCTCCCCCGCACTCTCTCTCTCCCAGTCCCTTCTCTCCCAGTCCCCTCTGACTCTCCCCTGCCTCTCTCCCCCTCCCCTCTGTCACTCTCTCCCTCACCTGTCTCTCTCTCTTAATAAGCAAAAAATAAATTAATTAATAAACCCAACAGTTACATTTTTAACTTTGAATGCAATTATTTTTTTATAGCAGGTTTCCATCTTCTTGTCTCAGCTGGTTCTACTGCAATTTTATCAGGATCAAGTTTATGCAAACGAATGCCACTGCATTAGACCCAAGAACAGCACTCGCAGTTGTAGATGCCAAATGTTCACCATGTAGACAGAAACTGTGTATGCAAACTGTCCTATCACCTCAGCAAGTTAATCAGCTTAAATCAAAATGGCAGATTCCAGAGCAGCATCCGTTTGTATAAAATGTAAAAAATGATAACTTTTCCATCCTTTGGAAATTCTAACATCATGTTGCATCTTATCAGGATTGTATATATATGGCCAGTGACCCTCGGGTGGCCCGCAGGACCAGCAATATGTTATGGGTCAGCCCTGTCTGAATCATGGGGTGTACTCACCTTCCGTATACTGCCCTCGGTCTCATGATGCGGCACCAGCTGGTCACTCTCTGCTGTAGGAGTCTCCATCATAGTCATCCTCGTGCACCTGACAGATAACAGGAAAGTCACAGCTGTGCTGAGAAATGTCAAATAACATCTGGAACAGTCTCATCTGCATGAATCTCTCAGATGTGACTGTTACTTGCACTCTCTCAGATGTGTCTCTCTGTTATTAATGTCTCTCTGTTATTAGCACTCGCTCAGCCCTTCTCCAAGTGTCTCTCTGTTACTTGCACTCTCTCAGCCCTTCTCCAAGTGTCTCTCTGTTACTTGCACTCTGTCATCTGGTCTCCAAGTGTCTCTCTGTTACCTGCACTCCCTCAGATGTTCTTCAGGTGTCTCTTTCGCCTGCAGTCTCTCAGTCCTTCTCCAAGTGTCATCTTTTACCCACACTCTCAGCCCTTTTCCATGGCTCTATCTCCCACACTCTCTCAGCCCTTCTGCAAGTGTCTCTCTGTTACTTGCACTCTCTCAGCTCCTCTCTACGTGTCTCTCTGTTACTTGCACTCTCTCAGCTCTTCTCCAAGTTTCTCTCTTTTACCCACAGTCTTTCAGATGTGTCTGTCACTTGTACTCTCTCAGCCCTTCTCCAAGTGTCTCTCTATTATTAGCACTCGCTGAGCCCTTCTCCAAGTGTCTCTCTGTTACTATCACTCTCTCAGCTCGTCTCTGAGTGTCTCTCTGTTACCTGCATTCCATCAGATGTTCTACCGGTGTCTCTTTCTCCTGCACTCTCTCCAAGTGTCTCTCTTTTACTCACACTCTCTCAGCCCTTTTCCATGTCTATATCTCCTGCACTCTCTCAGCCCTTTTCCGTGTCTATATCTCCTGCTCCTCCTCAGCCCTTCTCGAAGTATCTCTGTTACCTGCACTCCCTTACACGTTCTCCAAGTGCCTGTTTCTCCTGCACTCTCTTGGCTCTTCTCCAAGTTTCTCTCTTTTACTCACACTCTCTCAGCCCTTTTCCATGTCTATGTCTCCTGAACTCGGTCCTTCTCCATGTGTCTCTCTGTTAGATGCCTGCTCTCAGCCTCTCTCATTGTGTTTCTCTGTTTCTTGCACTCTCTCTGTCTCTTTCTGTCACCTGAACCCTATCCAGTTGTCTGTCACCTGTACTCTCCAGGTCTGTACCAGTCTCCAGAAGTCTTTCTTTTACAGTCGAATCTCTCTCCAGGTCTCTCTCTGTCACTTGCACACTCTCAGACCCTCTCCTAATGTCTACCTGCGCTAGTCTCGTCCTCTCAAGGTGTCACTTTCTCACGCTCAGGAGTTCTCCTGATGTCTGTCACTTGCACTCTCACACTCTCTACTTGCCGCATTCTTTCAGAGATGTCACGCCAGCTATCTCTCTCTGGGATGTCTATCACTCTCTCTAGCTCAAGTGTTACCTGTACTCTCATTCAGCGATAGCCCTTAGTCTCTCCAGCTGTTTCTTTTTATCTGCACTCTCTCTGTGATGCCTCCCACTCTCTCAGTGATGTTTCTCTTTACCTGCACTCTCTCGGTTATCCCTCTCACTCTCTCAGTTATGTCTTTTCTTACCTGCACTCTCTCAGTGATGTCTCTCAGACTTTCTCTTCTTACCTGCTCTCTCTCCTGATGCCCCTCACTCTGTCAGACTGTCTCTTCTTACCTGCACTCTCGCGCTTATCCCCCTTACTCTCTTACTGATGTCTCTCTCTCCTTACCTGCACTCCCCAGGGATGTCTCTCTTTACATGCACTCTCACGGTTATCCCCTCACTCTCTGTGATGTCTCTTCTTACCTGCACTCTCTCAGTAATGTCTCTCAGACTGTCCCTTGTTACCTGCACTCGCTCTGTGATGTCTCTTCTTACCTGCTGTCTCTCGTGATGCCCCTCACTCTCTTAGTGATGTCTCTTCTTACCTGCACCCCTCAGGGATGTCTCTCTTTACATGTATTCTCTCAGTTATCCCCCTCACTCTCTCAGTGATGCCTCTTCTTACCTGCACTCTCTCGTGATGCCCCTCACTATCTCAGTGATGTCTCTTCTTACCTGCACTCATCAGTGATGTCCCTTCTTATCTGCACTCCTCAGTGATGCCTCTTCTTACCTGCTCTCTCAGTAATGTCTCTCAGACTGTCCCTTGTTACCTGCACTCGCTCTGTGATGTCTCTTCTTACCTGCTGTCTCTCGTGATGCCCCTCACTCTCTTAGTGATGTCTCTTCTTACCTGCACCCCTCAGGGATGTCTCTCTTTACATGTATTCTCTCAGTTATCCCCCTTACTCTCTCAGTGATGCCTCTTCTTACCTGCACTCTCTCGTGATGCCCCTCACTATCTCAGTGATGTCTCTTCTTACCTGCACTCATCAGTGATGTCCCTTCTTATCTGCACTCCTCAGTGATGCCTCTTCTTACCTGCTCTCTCAGTAATGTCTCTCAGACTGTCCCTTGTTACCTGCACTCGCTCTGTGATGTCTCTTCTTACCTGCTGTCTCTCGTGATGCCCCTCACTCTCTTAGTGATGTCTCTTCTTACCTGCACCCCTCAGGGATGTCTCTCTTTACATGTACTCTCTCAGTTATCCCCCTCACTCTCTCAGTGATGCCTCTTCTTACCTGCACTCTCTCAGTGATGTCTCTCAGACTGTCTCTTGTTACCTGCACTCGCTCTGTGATGTCTCTTCTTACCTGCACTCTCTCGTGATGCCCCTCACTATCTTAGTGATGTCTCTTCTTACCTGCACTCCTCAGTGATGTCCCTCCTTATCTGCACTCCTCAGTTATGTCTCTTCTTATCTGCACTCCTCAGTGAGGTCTCTCCTTATCTGCACTCCTCAGTGAGGTCTCTCCTTATCTGCACTCCTCAGTGATGTCCCTTCTTATCTGCACTCCTCAGTGATGCCTCTTCTTACCTGCTCTCTCAGTAATGTCTCTCAGACTGTCCCTTGTTACCTGCACTCGCTCTGTGATGTCTCTTCTTACCTGCTGTCTCTCGTGATGCCCCTCACTCTCTTAGTGATGTCTCTTCTTACCTGCACTCCTCAGTGATGTCCCTCCTTATCTGCGCTCCTCAGTTATGTCTCTTCTTATCTGCACTCCTCAGTGAGGTCTCTCCTTATCTGCACTCCTCAGTGAGGTCTCTCCTTATCTGCACTCCTCAGTGAGGTCTCTTCTTAACTGCACTCCTCAGTGAGGTCTCTCCTTATCTGCACTCCTCAGTGAGGTCTCTCCTTATCTGCACTCCTCAGTGAGGTCTCTCCTTATCTGCACTCCTCAGTGAGGTCTCTCCTTATCTGCACTCCTCAGTGAGGTCTCTTCTTAACTGCTCGATCTCGTGATGCCTCTCTCTCAGTGATGTCTCTTCTTACCTGAACTCTCAGTGATGTCTCTCAGACTGTCCCTTGTTACCTGCACTCTCTCAGTGATGTCTCTCAGACTGTCCCTTGTCACCTGCACTCTCTCAGTGATGTCTCTTCTTACCTGCACTCTCTCGGTTATCCCCCTCACTCTCTCGGTTATCCCCCCTCACTCTCTCGGTGATGTCTCTTCTTACCAGCACTCTCTCGGTTATCCCCCTCACTCTGTCACTGGTGTCTCTCCTTACCTGCACTCCTCAGTGATGTCTCTTCTTATCTGCACTCCTCAGTGATGTCCCTTCTTATCTGCACTCCTCAGTGATGCCTCTTCTTACCTGCTCTCTCAGTAATGTCTCTCAGACTGTCCCTTGTTACCTGCACTCGCTCTGTGATGTCTCTTCTTACCTGCTGTCTCTCGTGATGCCCCTCACTCTCTTAGTGATGTCTCTTCTTACCTGCACCCCTCAGGGATGTCTCTCTTTACATGTACTCTCTCAGTTATCCCCCTCACTCTCTCAGTGATGCCTCTTCTTACCTGCACTCTCTCAGTGATGTCTCTCAGACTGTCTCTTGTTACCTGCACTCGCTCTGTGATGTCTCTTCTTACCTGCACTCTCTCGTGATGCCCCTCACTATCTTAGTGATGTCTCTTCTTACCTGCACTCCTCAGTGATGTCCCTCCTTATCTGCACTCCTCAGTTATGTCTCTTCTTATCTGCACTCCTCAGTGAGGTCTCTCCTTATCTGCACTCCTCAGTGAGGTCTCTCCTTATCTGCACTCCTCAGTGAGGTCTCTCCTTATCTGCACTCCTCAGTGAGGTCTCTCCTTATCTGCACTCCTCAGTGAGGTCTCTCCTTATCTGCACTCCTCAGTGAGGTCTCTTCTTAACTGCTCGATCTCGTGATGCCTCTCTCTCAGTGATGTCTCTTCTTACCTGAACTCTCAGTGATGTCTCTCAGACTGTCCCTTGTTACCTGCACTCTCTCAGTGATGTCTCTCAGACTGTCCCTTGTCACCTGCACTCTCTCAGTGATGTCTCTTCTTACCAGCACTCTCTCGGTTATCCCCCTCACTCTCTCAGTGATGTCTCTTCTTACCAGCACTCTCTCGGTTATCCCCCTCACTCTGTCACTGGTGTCTCTCCTTACCTGCACTCCTCAGGGATGTCTCTCACTCTCAGCTCCTCCACTCACTCTGACACACTCACACAGATAGGAGGCGGGGCCAGTTCCTGATCATGACATCACACCCACCCACAGCCAATGAGATCTCGCCTCTACACACTCAATACCCAATCAGGATCGAGGTGGGCGCGGTTTATAAAGATGGAGAGCAGCAGCTTCTGCACAGAGGACCAGGTCTCCCCTAGCAACCGTGGGAACCATAATGTTGCGTGACGTCAGAGGGGGAGGGGACAGCAAAACACTGAGAGGTCTGGTGTTTATATAGACTGTAGTGTGGTGCTGCCATCTGGTGGTAAGAGGGAAGAACAGCAAAGCAATGTTGTTCCTGATGTGTATACATAGCAATGAATTAATGCAGATTTATATTATATTTTGTTGGTATGTATAAAATTATATAAAATTAATTGTAGCTTTTAATTATCACTTCAATATTATTTAGAAATCTAAAAAAATTGTCTATTTAAAATGTTTTAGGTCCAATCCTGTTATGGTTGTAGCGCCAGTCCGAACTGCAGTGCGGTGACCAACCACTAGATGGCGCTGCCGATATTCCAGTGCCATATCATAGAGTCAAGGTCTTAGGTAAATTGTTACGGTTAGGGTGAGGGTTATAGTTAGGGTTTTTCTACCATTCTAAGCTTAGAACGTCTCTAACATATCGGCAGCGCATCAAAATATCGTTACTATAACAGGATAGTTCCACATTTTATATATTGCAACACCCATTCATTTAATATAAAGACTTGATAGAGAGAATAAATGAATATGTTTGTCTAGTAAAAAAAGTATCACCATATACTGCAATAGTCTGATTATTCATATATATTGTTACTAGGAAATTGCTTCGATAAGGGGGGGCGTGACCGGAAATGTCATGGTAGCCGCGTAATACGGCAAAAGGTCCATGGGGAGAGGAAGCATCTTGCCAAGCTCCACGCTACGTTTGAGCCAGCAGGTACTGGGATGAAAGACTTCTGACCCTTAATATTGACTCAAGCCAGCGGACACAGATGCTGAAGACTCTGAGCGAGGCAAAGGACACCTACCGGAAGCTGAACCCGTTCTCGCGGTGAGGTGAGAGAGCTCCGTGAGACCGGGCTTCCAAGGGAGCTGCCCTCCGACAACGAGCCGATAGCTCAGAGCAGTGGGACATAGCGGATGCCGGTCTGCTGGCTGAAGCGTGTATTGTGCTGAACAACATTGGCAATATGGTGCTCTGAGAGACTTGAGCGCTGGCCGGAGTGTTATAGAGCAGAGCACGGTTAGCTGGAACAAGAGGCTTGGGGAACCAAGGCACTATTGGTGCGCCCCAAATAGCATAGATGACTATGCTTGGACTGATTTGTCTGTGACATTTCTTATTGGTACTTACATTATGCTTTGGACTGATCTGACTGTGATATTCATCATTGGTGCTTATCTGGCATAAGTCTCATTAGAACCTCAGAGCCTCAGTAATGTGTTGGAAGTTTAATCAACTCCGGCAGCTCACAAGAGTTAGAAGATACAGCTATTAGCAATTTGCAAGACCCGGAGTTACTGATATAATAGGTTGAGGATTACTGAGATCAGCGATTTTTACATCTTTTATGCAATATATATTAAACCAGAACTTAAGGCTAATACATAATAAAATATGCCTAAAGCAAAAGGCACCTTGCATATCAAGGCCAAATCAAATAATAAAACCAGTCAGATCATGGCTTATAAATCATCTTCCTAGAAATAAAGAACAGGAACAAGAAAGTTTATCCCCGGAATTCCATCAAGGGAACAAATCTCTGGACTGTAATCTATGTTATCAGATAATTCTTCCAATACAGATACAGAAGGTCAAGGTGAAGAAGTACTAACTATTTCCAAGATGAAGGAGTTATTACAAAACTTCCAATCGTCCTTTATGTTGGATATCAAACAATAAATAATAGAAAATTCTAAACTAATAAATGAAGTTAACATCATAACATCAGACATGGAAGTTAAATTTAAAAATCTAAAAAAAAGATCATGATACACTTCTAATTTGTTCATCAAAATTAGAAAATAAATTAACTGAGTTAAACAGTAAAATGGCCCTCATAGAGGACCGATTGAGACAAAACAATCTAAGAATTAAGGGAATCTCCAAGGACATATTGAACGAGAATCTAAGACAATATGTTATGAACATGCTATCTTCCTTGGCTCCGGAGGTTCCACAAACAGAAATGAGATTGGATGCTTGCCACAGACTTCCGAAACCTTCATATCTGGAGAAACACACTCCTAGAGATGTCATTATTAAATTACATTATCTGTCAACTAAGGAAATAATAATAAAAGCCAATATTAAAACAAAAAAGCTCCAACTACCGTATGACTATATAAACATTTTCACAGATTTATCAGCTATAACGCTCTTAAAAAGAAGAGAACTTTCAGTTATAACCTTAGCATTAAGGAAAGAAGGATATGTAAACAGATGGCTTGCTCAAGGAGGCCTGTCAATTTTGAAAGACACTCGCTGGTACAAGAGTATCACCTTAAAACAAGGAATATAACTACTTAGCTCTTGGAACATCACGATAGGGAATTTGGAGAAGACAAACAAACCATTATCTCTTTCAAATCCAGAATGGCACAAAGCTTGATTTAAATTGTTAACCAACTGAGATTACTGAGCTGGACAACTATTATGTGGACAGGATCATAAAATTACAAAAAACTCATTATATGGGTTTAGAGTAATAGATACAAACTAAGATTAAGTAATCCTAGGTACAATCTTCCTACAAAAGTAATCATGTTGTGCTTTAAATACTAGAATACCTATTTACTCTTTTTGTTTGCTATAAAAAATAATTAAGTTTTGGATAAGCACTAATATAGGTTTTGGCATAAAGATTGTTTAATTGCATCTGTGAGTGTAATCAACAATGAGGTTAAATTATCTAAGTGAAGCACTGAAGGGCCTTTCCCTTCTTATGTTTTTTTTATTATTAAAATTAACACTAAAGTAATAATGATGCGATATCAGCATATGTAGCTAAAGCATATAGGATTCAAGTAATAGTAAAAAGGTTGGTTAATTAACAAGCTACATAGGTTACTCTCCTCATTCTGTTTGTTGACTGAACATTTCTGAACCTTGGCGTATAGCCCTATTGTTATGTGTTGGTGTATAAATTTGTCTATGAATGTAAGATTGAGTGGGAACGTATGGATGAGAGGGTCTGAGAAGGTCTTGGGAGCTCTAATTGACTCATGCAAAAGATTAAAGAAGAAGAACTATAGAAGAAGATATGTCAATTAAAATACTGATTAATTAAAATACTGAGTCTAAATGTTAGGGGTCTGAACTCCCCCAATAAAAGACTAGCAAGAGAAAGCCCATATTATCCTTTTACAAGAAACACATTGGTCAGAAAACAAAATTCCTATATTTGGTTCAAACAGTTATGAATATAAATATAATTCAACCTTTAAAAATAAATCAAGAGGCGTACCTATATTTTTTGATCGTAGCTTAAAAATTAAGGAAACCCTATGTGAATGCGACCCTTGGGGAAGGTTTATATTGTGGATGGGGGAAATCAACGATCAAAATGTCTCCCTACTCAATATTTATGCCCCTAATGAAAATCAACTTCCCTTTATAAAAAAGACAATGAAGAAACTTAAAGTATTAGGACATGGAAATGAAATAATGGCAGGAGATTTAAATTCCACTATTAATACAATGTTAGACAAACAATCTAATAAAACTATTAAAAACTGTAGTGCTTAGAAATGCCGATAAACTCTCAAAATGTATAAATGATAATGTGTGACATTTGGAGAATATTACACCCAAATGAAAAGGACTACTCATAACTACTCTATGGTATATAAAACCTACTCAAGAATAGATTTTTTTTTAATTAATGAAGGAAGTTTGGCTAATGTTACGGAAGCCAATATATGCCAGATATCTATATCGGATCATGCTCCAGTTAGCATAAAAATAAAATTAGACCAAGAAATAAAGGAAAGACCAATTTGGAAACTGGATGATGCTTTGCTGAGAGATAAAAACAGTGTCGGCACTGAGAGATGAAATTAAAAAGACATTATGATATAAATTCTGGAACTGTTGAGCAAAATAGTACACTGTGGATGTCATTTAAGGCCTATTTTAGAGGTCTTTTGATTTAATTAAACCATCAAATCAAAAAAAAGAGAGGGCTGCCATTAAAGATTTAACTAATCCAACTATATAATCTAGAAAAAGAGCATAAAGATAATCCCAAAGACATTAATTATTTAGAGATAAAAAAACTTGCAAAAACAAGTGAATTCAATCAATCAACATATCTCTGATAAGACAATTTGGAAATTTCAGCAAAAATGTGAATATTATGACAAAACTAGTAATGTGCTAGCGCATAAATTAAAAAAACAAAATGCGTAGAGTAGAATAGAATAGAGTATTTATTGGACGAGGGTAAACGTTTTTTTAAACCAAAAGATATAGCTAGCATTTTTGCTAAATATTATGAAGGTTTATATAACTTGAAAAATTTTACTTTATTTAAGGAACCAAGTGTCTTCGAAATTCAAAAGTTTCTTAGTAAGACTAAACTCCCTAAAATTTCAGATTCAGAACTTGAAAATGTAATTTCACCAATTACTGAAAAAGAAGTAAAGGAGGCTATAGGTAAATTAAAAGCATACACTTCTCCTGGCCCGGATGGATATACAAACCTTTTCTTTAAACTGTTCGTTCCAGTCCTTGCAAAACAGTTAAACGTTCTTTTTAATGAGTTTAAAGATTCGGGCACAATTCCAAAGAACATGATGAAAGCCCACATTATAATGATCCCGAAAAAAAATAAAGAATCCTGTCATTGTGGCAATTACAGGCCAATCTCCTTGATGAATACAGATAAATTAAAAGCACAGATATCAGAGATTTTGAGTATAAATGTATCAAATTCACTTGAACTTAATTTGAAGAAAATGTTTCCATTTGATTGGGGGGTTAATTCATTTAAACATCTGGGTATTACTTTTGATAAAAATATAAAAAATATGATTAAAGTGAATTGTGAGACAACTCAGGCGGAAACAAAAAATATAATATCAAGCTGGGAAACACTACAAATTTCCTTTTAAGGGAAAATTGCCAGTGTCAAAATGGTGATTTTGCTGATCATCAGTTATTTGATGAGATGTATTCCACTGGAACTTCCTAGACAATATATAGCAACGCTACAAAATAGGATTGATACTTTCATTCACTCAAGAAAACATGTCAGAATAAAAAGGGGCGAAATGTCCAGGAAATTTTCTAAAGGGGGAATTGCATACCCACTTTTATATCTCAAGCTCTCAAATGGCTAGAGCCTGGTGATAACTTGGCCTGGTTCCCAATAGAAAGTAATATGGTGTTGACTAAATCTATTAAGAAAGAGGCAATAGTTGTAAAGAATCTATTTTCATTTTGGAAAAAAAAAATATATCATCTTCTTCCATCTTTAAGTATGGCTACTCCAATTGTAACAGTGACTACATTTTGCAATATAGTATAGAAAAACCACTGGACAAATCATGGCTTTCAATATCTGAATAACTTATTTATTTCAGGCGAAATGGCTTCTATTCAGCAACTGGAAAAAAAATATGGGATTAAACCATTTAACTGGCTGACGTATGCCCAATTCAAGATTTTTTTTTAGAATCATTAAGTAAGGTTTGCAAATTAAACACCAATTTGAATAAATTTGAAGTATTTCTCCTCATGGGTGAATTTTCTCATATGACCTCTAAAATGTTAAATTTCTTACGTACTCAGATAGAATTGAAGATCAACTCAAACCCAAAAGTATGGGATCAAGCTTTAATAAATACCAATAAGGTGATTAAAAATGCGTCCGAAAGAGAGATTTATTTGAAAGTAATAAATAGATGGCACATAGTGCCGATCAAGCTATATAATTTCTCTCATAGAAGTGAGGACAAATTATGCTGGAGAGGCTGTGGATTGCAAGACAGTTATATTTATATTTGGTGGACTTGCCCCTTTATCATATCACTCTGGGAAAAATTGTTTTGACTCTATTTCGATTACCCATAAGGAGGTTGTCCCTCTGGCGGCCAGCACCGGTCTATTACATATATTTTTGAAGAACTATAAAAGTGAAGAAATAGCTTACATGATACAATTATTTACAATAATTAAAATTGCGATGCAGCTGTCACTCAAACGCCCGTGGGTGGGGTGGGTGTACCACTCGGCCTACACATCCCATTCTAGAGGTGTGGCCGTATTAGTAACGAAGTCAATCCATTTCCAGCTTCTAGGATCTCATGTCGATCCCCTAGGTAGATATGTGTTTTTACGGATCTCTCTCATTGGTGAATCTATGCTCCTAATGGCCTACTATGTTCCGCCACCCTTCTCCAGCTCTGTTTTATTAGAGGGGTTTGCCTTCCTGGCTCAACACCCGGCTCTGCCGGCAATCTGGATTGGGGACTTTAATAATGTACTTGATCCCACCTTGGACAGGTTAGGCACTTCTCCCCAGGTGTTGGCTCCGGCCTGTAGTACCAGATTTGCCAGACTGCTGGAGAGTTTTGGGTTGCGGGACACGTGGCATGCGCTATATTCCTCCCAGAGGTCGTATTCCTGTTTTTCTGCATCCCACCACACCATGTCCAGAATTGACTTGATACTGCTGTCCCTAACCCTGCTTCCCAGATTGCTTAAGGCAGTTTTTTCTCCCAGGTCCATGTCTGATCACTGTCCATACTGGGTGGTGTTGTCCTTGCCCCACAGTAGACCTCCGCCGGCCTGGAGACTTAACCCTGCGTGGTTGGCCCTGATGGAGGGGGGTAATGCACTGGATGCCTCCTGGAGTCAGTTTTTCGATGATAACGATCAAACTGCCTCTCTTGGAGCGGTGTGGGAGGCGTTTAAATTACATGCCAGAGCCACTCTACAACCTCGTGTTAAGGCGATTAAAGCGGACTCTGCTGCGGCTTACTCCCGGGCAATGGCTAACCTCGCCACGGCTGAGAGTTCCTACCCAGGCCAATGAATCCCAGTATAAGCTGACCTCCAAGTTAGTGACCCAACTGGACTATGAGCGAGCAAAGACAAAACTATTCTTTCAGAAGCAAAGACTGTTTGCACACTGTGAACGAGCTGGGAAGCTCCTCACCTATCTGGTACATTGTGAGGACCGCCCTCCAGAAGTGATATCCCTGACAGCGGACTCTGGTGCCCCCTTGACTGACCATCCGCGGGTCACGGACAGGTTCCGTACGTTCTTTAGTGGCCTCTACACTTCCAGGGCTCCTACTGACCACTCGGACATGCATTCATTCCTACAGGCAGTAGATTTCCCGACGTTGTCTCCTGAACAGGTCGCAATCCTGGAGGCGCCGCTCACCGAGGGCGAGATTGTGGAGGCCGTGTCCAGATTTCCCAGATCAAAGTCCCCAGGTCTAGACGGACTCCCGGTGGAGTTTTACGCCCAATATTCTGAACTCCTGTTACCCAAACTACTTGCCCTTTTTAATCAGCTCTATGAGGATCGGGAGTTGCTCCCCTCTATGATAGAGGCATTAATAGTGTTGATCCCTAAGCCGGGCAAGGATCCCCACTTGCCGGAGTCATATCGTCCTATTTCCCTCCTCCAGGTAGATGTAAAGATTCTTGCTAAGATCCTAGCTCTCCGCCTTAACCAAGTAGGCGGGCTTTATGCCGGGTAGAAACACCTCCTTTAACTTACGTAGATTGTTCATGAACCTCCAAGCTGAACATGACAACTCAGGCAGGAGGGTGGTGGTGACTCTGGACACGGCCAAAGCCTTTGACTCAGTGGAATGGTCCTTCTTGTGGGCATGCCTCAGGAGATATGGCTTTGGACCCAAATTTATACGTTGGGTACAGTTGCTATACAATGCTCCGGTTGCGAAAGTTTTGGCTAATGGTTGGACTTCGTCTGAGTTTCCTCTGTCTAGGGGCACCCGCCAAGGGTGTCCCTTGTCCCCTCTGCTTTATGCCCTGGCGGCGGAACCCTTGGCTATTGCCATTAGGGACCACCCTGATATCCGCGGATTTCGCAGAGGTTCCCTTACGGAAAAGATCAGTATGTATGCCGATGATACCCTGCTCTATCTGGAGGACCCGGACGACTCTCTGTTGACAGCCCTTTCCCTCATAGAGCGATTTGGGAGCTTTTCGGGCCTCCAGATTAATTGGGATAAATCACAAATTCTTCCTATCGATGGTACCCCTTCCACTGTGATCCCTGCGAACCCTGCCCTTAAATGTGTTCCCCGCTTTGGGTATTTGGGGGTCCAAGTTACGACATGCCCACAGGATTATGTCACAGACAATGTCCAACCCCTGTTCCCCCTGATAAAGTCTAAAATCCAGGTATGGTCTAAATTACCGTTAGGGGTCATGGGCAGAGTAAACCTGATTAAAATGGTCCTTCTCCCTAAAGTACTGTACGTTGTGTGGCATTCCCCCATATATTTAGCCCTGAAACACTTCAAACAACTGGAGTCCCTTCTCAAGGCCTTTGTTTGGGGATCGAGTAGGCATAAGATCTCTTGGAGGAAACTTAAGAACCCGACGGACTTGGGCGGCCTGGCGCTCCCTGATTTCAATCTCTACTATCTGGCGTCGCAGCTCTCCCAGTTATTTCACATAGACAAGACTGATAGAGAACGGTTTCTAACCCTTCTGTGCCCTAGTTAGACCTGCCACTCTCGAGACCCGTTGACTGTCATACTGCGGGGCACTAGAGGGATGGAGGAGAGGTTGGACCCTAAATCCCTGATCTTTCATTACAACCGGGTTTGGGAATTGGCGATGCACAGACTGCAGGGCCCCTCCCTCCATGATTAAACCCCCTTGTGGCATAACAAGTTACTTCAGGAGTTCTGTATGCTTCCAGACTCCTCATTGTGGAGCGGACGGGGTGTATTCTTCCTGAAACATATCCTGGCGGGGGGCGCCCTAAGGTCTTACGCTGACATGCGGGAGCAGTTTTCTCTCCCAGCCCATATGCACTACAGATATTTACAGCTGGCCCACGCGTTCCGCACCCAGTTTTCGACAGCTCCACCTAACCTTGAATCTGTGTTGCTCTTGGAGTTAATCAGGTGCCAGGAGCCTGCCCACTTGATCTCCCTTTTCTATGCCGAACTCCACAAGCCCTCCTCTACTGAGATAGCTTATGGGCTTAAGACTCGCTAAACCCGGGATATGGGACCTATTGAGGATGAGGAGTGGGGGGAGGCACTAGAGACCTGTCAGAAGGTGTCCCCGAAATTGTCTGATAGACTTACCCAGACATTTATTATACATCAGGCCTACCTCACACCCCTTCGGATGTCCAGATACCAACCTGATTGGGATCCTGTCTGTCCAATGTACCGGGCGGCTGGAGGCACCTTTTTCCACTTGCTCTGGAGTTGTTCACAGCTCCGGGGCTACTGGCAACAGGTGGTAGCCTTTCTACATGACAAGATGGGGTCTCCGCTGCAACTGGACCCCAAGCAGTGTCTCCTGGGTATATACCCTGATGGGGATATGAATAAGTTTATGTCCATATTCTTGCAGGAGACGCTGTTTGTGGCTAGGAAACTGATAGCTAGGACTTGGATGCGCAGCGATCCCCCAACCTTGGCTAGGTGGATACGGGAGGTGAATACCAATATTCCCTTTCACAAATTGCTCTATAAACACAGGGGATGTCCCGCCAAGTTTGATAAAATTTGGGACAGGTGGATGAGTTGTCCAGACACTAATGTAGAAGTTTGTTCTGAACACTGCCCGCCTTACATGGTTTCTGTCTTTGTTTATCTTCATGCACCACTACCGACCTATATTGGCTAGCACTAACCGGTTGTACTCTGTATACCTGCATTTTGGCTGTTGCCCATCTTTATTTACTGTACACTGTGTGTATTGTTGTACTTGTTCAGTTTCTCTGTTACTGAGCTATTTTAATTGTACTGCACTAAAGTTTTCAATAAACTCACTGTTTGGAGAAAAAAAAATTGCGATTGTCTCTAAATGGAGACAAGTTATCTATCCCCTCCTCTCTTATCACCTCCTCTCACTCCCGCCTTCAGAACTTTTCTCATGCTGCCCCGTCTCTTTGGAACTCCTTGTCTCACTCCACTAGACTCCTCCTGCCTCAAAGCCTTCAGAAACTCCCTAAAAATGCATCTGTTTAACCTTCTTAGCGGTAATCCCGAGCGTGGCTCAGGGTTCATTTTTAAATCCTAAATTGGTAACCCTGAGCCACGCTGAGGGTTACTGCAGGGAGGGCCCAGTACTGCCCAATTTGCCTGGGCCCCCTCAGCACACCATTCCTCCTCCCTCTTTATCTTCCTCCTCCTCCCCCCCCTCCTCCTTCCCCCATAACCTCCTCCTCACATCCCCCCTCTCCCCTTACCTCTTAATATGATGCAATGACATCACGTCACATCGTTAGCATATGCCTGTCTGGACACAGACGGAAGACACGCTGCAGGGGAGGGAACAGCAGCAGGAGCTCATCGCATCATGGTAAGAGGTAAGGAGAGAGGGGGAAAGTGAGGAGGAGGTTATGGGGGAAGGAGGGTGATAAGGAAGGAAGGAGGAGGAGAATGATCATGGGGGAAGGAGAATGAGGAGGTCGAAGGAGGAGCAAGAGGAGGATAATAAGGGGGGAAGGAGGAGGAGGATGATTAGGGGGAAGGAGGAGGTGGATGATAAGAGGGGAAGGAGGAGGTGGATGATAAGGGGGGAAGGAGGAGGATGATAAGGGGGGAAGGAGGTAGGAGGAGGATAAGGGGAGGAGGATGATAAGGGGGGAAGGAGGGAAGAGGATTATAAGGGGGGAAGGAGGATGATAAGGGTGAAAAGGGAGGAGGATGATAAGGGGGTAAGGAGGGAGGATAAGGGAAGGAGGATGATAAGGGGGGAAGGAGGGTGGAGGAGGATAAGGGGAGGAGGACTATAAGGGGGGAAGGAGGATGATAAGGAGGGAGGAGGATGTTAAGTAGGGTGGAGGAGGATAAGGTGAGGAGGATAATAAGGGGGAAGGAGGGAGGAGGATGATGATAAGGAGGGAGGAGGAGGATAAGGGGAGTAGGATTATAAGGGGGGAAGGAGGAGGAGGATGATAAGGGGGGAAGGAGGGAGGAAGAGGATAAGGGGAGGAGGATGGTAAGGATGAAGGAGGCAGGAGGAAGATGATAAGGAGGGAGGAGAGTAAAGAGGGAGGAGGATACGGGGGAAGGAGGGAGGAGGGGAAGGGGGAAAGGGAGCTGATTGGAGAGAGGGGAAGTGAGAAGGATGATAAGGGGGAAAAGGAGGAGGGAAGGGGGAAAGGGAGGAGGATAAGGGGAAAAGGGAGGAGGAGCAGGATAATGGGGAAAGGGCGGTATGATTATGTCAGTATTTTTTAATGTACCGCTTTTACATTCTAAATACTGACATAATCACACCGCCAAGAGGTTAAAAAAGCTCATCACGTCTAGACTCCTACTGCGAGTTTGTGTGTAAGGCTCAAAATGCAAGCTGAAAGTTGCACGTTGCACATGGGCAATGCACAGCAAGAGCCGCGCATGCGCAATACGAGGAGAGAGCCGAGCATGCGCAATGCGCGTAGATAGGGTGGGCGAGGGTGATTAGAGAGACAGGGTAGAGGAGGAGAGAGAGACAGGGGAGGGGGGAGGCAGAGACACAGGAGAGGGGGTAAGAGACACGGGAGAGGGGGAGAAGAGGCACAGGAGAGGGAGAGGGGGAAAGAGACACAGGGCAGGGAGAGGGGGGAAGAGACACAGGGGAGAGAGAGGGGGACAAGAGACACCGGGAAAGGAAGAGGAGGGAGGGAAAGACACATGGGTGGGAGCAGGGGAGAAAGACACATGGGAGGGAGAGGGGGGAAAAAGATAGAGGAAGGGGGAAAGAGAAAAATAAAATATAATTGTGTCATTTGTGACGGGCAAGTGACTAGTTCTTTTATAATCTCGTTTGGTAGCATTGCTCTGTATGGACATCAATGTGTATTTCTGCTGCGCCTAGTGATGGGAGCGCTGCACAGACTCTGTAATAGGATTTTTTTTTATAATAAACTGGTTTGGTCATGAGGCTGAAGCTTGAATATTTTGTCCATATCACGAGAAGACTCTGATGCTGGGAAAGATTGAAGGCACATGGGGAAGGGGATGGAAGAAAAGGAGATGGATAGATGTGGTTATTGGGGCAATGAACATGAGTTTGATGGAGCTCAGAGGGGTAAGAAATGACAGATGTGCCTGGTGTACTGTGGTCCTTAGGGTCGGACCCAACTAAATGACTAAACAAACATAATATGCTATTTATTATAGTCTGCCAAATTGGCCCACTCTTATAACATTTTTCGTCATGGATAGGACATTAACGCAACCTCCCAAGATGTCCAACAGCCATAAAGCAACAGATACATTTTTGTACAATAGCCCGCAATGGGCGCAGGGGAAGAGGCAGGGAGCCCGTAATTGGCGTCTTTCTGTGGCCTCC
Source organism: Discoglossus pictus (assembly GCA_027410445.1). Classification (NCBI taxonomy): domain Eukaryota; kingdom Metazoa; phylum Chordata; class Amphibia; order Anura; family Alytidae; genus Discoglossus; species Discoglossus pictus. Next base: position 11,322,646 of record CM050166.1, read on the forward strand.
GAACGCCTTCGCTAGGTATTGGGATATGGAAGGTTCCCAGGTTTTAATATTAAAATAAACTACGTGTTTGTTTTCATATCTAAACATAATGTTCCTAACAGGTACTTGAAATCTCTGTTTTACTCCCTGAAACCAAATAGTTCCAACAAATGCATACACTGTCTCTGTAGTACAAAATGTACTAACCAATCACAGACTCTCTCTCAGCAGCATTTTAAAATATGCTTTTGAGAAACATTCTGTGATTGGCTGGTATATCGATTGTTTTTCTTGTTCAGTCATTCACTAGTGTCCGACTCTGCGTGACCCTGTGAACCACGGCACGCCAGGCACATCTTGTGACTGGTTGTGCCTATCCATAAGGTTTTCATGGCAAAGATAGTGGAGTGGTTTGTCAGATCCTTCTCCAGTGGACGGCAATTTGTCTGACCTCTCTGCTATGACATGTCCATCTTGGGTGATCCTACATCGTATAGCTCACAGCTTCATTGAGGTACATAAGCCATTTCACCATGACAAGGTAGTGATCCAGGCGGGGGGTGCATCTATATTACCAATAGAAAAACTGTGTGCATGAGCAGCAGCGGCGGAGCTTTGTAGGGACTATTTGGAAGGTTTTAGTGAGTAAAAACAGACAGCCTTATTGTTAGTGAAGTTCTATCCAAAAGCAAGGTCTTCACTAACTAAAAACTTCTGTAAAAAAAATATGCTCTGTGCTTATATAGAGCCCTTTTAAATTTACCGAACCGCAATTTAATAAGGCTGAGAGCTTTTAAAAACTTGTTTGGATGCAAACACAGACATAGGTTGTTTATTTTAATATTTAAAACAGGGAAACTTTCATATACCTTTAAAGAATAGAAGTGTCCCTCTTTGGCCATTTCACATTTTGAGACATATGATATTCTACAAAACTGAATCTCCAGGCATCAGCTAAATTTTGGGAGAAAGATAGTAAGTAAAATGTATTCTCAAAGTGCATGAAAAATATGGCTATTTGTTGTATTATCCATTTTTTTCTAACGTTAATAAATGAAGGGAAATTCCATGTTGTGGTTGCTGTATTTATATATAAATGAGGGTCCTTTTCTATTTCAACGTCATATCCCGTCAGAACACTGGGGTGTGCGGTTGCGCCACAGCACCACCTGGTGGTGTAAAGAATGTACTGCAGGCAAAGACCTATTCCATCCTCCGATCTGGCTCATAAGGTGTGCCAACAGAAGAGGCTTTGAGCTATGAGAGGCGCACCCGAGGCCCTGGGGGGCCGGGTGCCCGCACCGAACATAGCGAAGGCCTCGCGCCGTCAAGATGTTGGAGGATGGATGTCGGAGGATGGAATAGTTCTGTGGCGCAGCCGCACACCCCAATGTTCTGACAGGATGCAGCATCAAAATAAAATAGATCCCAAATGAGCAATTTGTACATGTTAATTAGCTGCTTTGATGTGCTGATTAGGATTACACTCTGGTTGTCTGTCTCTGTGGTGGCCAAAATAAGGACCCCCAGGGGTCTGGCAGTTAGACCCCTTTCCAGCCCTCATCAAGTACTCTCACATTAGCATACTAAGCCACAATTAGCATACAGGAGCCACACATTAGCATACATATTGGCCTTTCCTGTTGGCAACCCGTGCGCAGTGGTGGCACAGCTGACGGGCCTGTGAATTTCTTATGGTTTATTGTTAGGGTGAGGGTTGGCAGGATTAGGTGTTAGCCGTTAGGAGTGAGTAAATTAAATGTTAGGGTTAGGTGTTGGAGTGAGGGGTGTTAGGGTTAGCTGTTAGAGTGATAGGGTCATGGGTGTAAGAGTGAGGGGTGTTAGGGTCAGTGGTGGTAGGGTTAGTAGGAGGGTGGTAGGGTTGGTAGGGTTAGCTGTTAAGGGGGGGAATGTTAGGTGTTAGGGTAAACAGTAATAGGGTGAGGGGTGTCAGGGTTAGCTTTTAGGGGTGTTGGGGTCTCCTGTGTCTTTTCCCCACCTCTCCTGTTCCTCCTTTCCCCCTCATGTCTCCTTCCTCCCCTCTCCCTCCCTTATGTCTCCTTGATCCGCCCTCCCTCCCTTGTGTCTCCTTCCTCCCCTCTCCCTCCCAGTAGTAAATGTAGAAGCTTTATTTAGGTCGGGGCTACTTGTGTGAGCGGTAATTTTTTCCCCAGGATGATATGGCCGTCCAGTGTGCACCATCTGATGCCATGGCCTAGTCATTATAGGTTAGGTCGGCGGGGGCCGGGGAGGGTTTTTAGATAATTCTCGTTGCTAGGAAACCGATTGTAGGGGAAACAAACACACTGTCGCTGTGCCGAATCTGATTGGTCCCCGGAGGAGCTCGCGCTGGCTGCACCGTGGAGGCAGTGCGAGTGAAATGAGCGCGAGACGCGGGCGCGCGGCCACTGGAGAAAGCGCGGGAATACGTCAGAGAGGCGGGCTGGAGGAACGCGGGGTAAGAGAGTGTGAAAGAGACCGCTCAGTGTGCGTGGGGATGAAGAAACAGCATGTAAGGGGTGTTTAGAGATAGCTATATGTGAGGGGAGGGAAATATGAGAAAAAAGATGGAGAATAAGAGTGTGCGTGAGAGACCGCGATATTGCTGGTGGTGTGATGGAGAGCGAGGCTACTGGGAGGTGTGGAGGGGGTGAGAGACTGCTGAGAGGTGTGGAGGGGGTGAGAGACTGCTGAGAGGTGCGGAGGGGGAGAGAGAGACTGCTGAGAGGTGCGGAGGGGGAGAGAGAGACTGCTGAGAGGTGCGGAGGGGGAGAGAGAGAGACTGCTGAGAGGTGCGGAGGGGGAGAGAGAGACTGCTGAGAGGCGCGGAGGGGGAGAGAGACTGCGGAGGGGGAGAGAGAGACTGCTGAGAGGTGCGGAGGGGGAGAGAGAGACTGCTGAGAGGTGCGGAGGGAGAGAGAGAGAGACTGCGGAGGGGGGGAGAGAGACTGCTGAGAGGTGCGGAGGGAGAGAGAGATTACTGAGAGGTGCGGAAGGGGAGAGAGAGACTGCGGAGAGGGGGGGAGAGAGAGACTGCGGAGAGGGGGGGGGGGAGAGAGAGACTGCGGAGAGGGGGGGAGAGAGAGACTGCGGAGAGGGGGAGAGAGAGAGACTGCGGAGAGGGGGAGAGAGAGAGACTGCGGAGAGGGGGAGAGAGAGAGACTGCGGAGAGGGGGAGAGAGAGACTGCGGAGAGGGGGAGAGAGAGACTGCGGAGAGGGGGAGAGAGAGACTGCGGAGAGGGGGAGAGAGAGACTGCGGAGAGGGGGAGAGAGAGAGACTGCGGAGAGGGGGAGAGAGAGAGACTGCGGAGAGGGGGAGAGAGAGAGACTGCGGAGAGGGGGAGAGAGAGAGACTGCGGAGAGGGGGAGAGAGAGAGACTGCGGAGAGGGGGAGAGAGAGAGACTGCGGAGAGGGGGAGAGAGAGAGACTGCGGAGAGGGGGAGAGAGAGACTGCGGAGAGGGGGAGAGAGAGACTGCGGAGAGGGGGAGAGAGAGACTGCGGAGAGGGGGGAGAGAGAGACTGCGGAGAGGGGGAGAGAGAGACTGCTGAGAGGTGCGGAGGGAGAGAGAGAGACTGCTGAGAGGTGCGGAGGGAGAGAGAGAGACTGCTGAGAGGTGCGGAGGGAGGGAGAGAGACTGCTGGGTGGGGGAGAGAGAATGCTGGGAGTGGAGGCTGGAGTGAGAGACAGCTAGGTGTGCTTGAGGGTATTCGAGAGACTGAGACACAACTAGGCCTGCAAGAGAGGGTAGAGGATGAGAGAGACCCCGACTGACATGTATAAGGGAGGATTGGAGATAATGGGACTATGTAACAGACTGCATTGCTACGTCTGGGAGACTGGTAGGTAGATAGTGGGAGAGCCTGAAGAGCAAGTGTTTGATAGACCGCTACGACAGAGTATGGAGAAGCGTTTGCGAGGAAAGTAGAATTACCCTGAAGGATATATTGTATATAATTTAACAGGTTCTGCTTCTCGACCCCCATTTGTGCAGTCATTGTATACCATGAGCTCTATCCCTCTTAGTATTTCAACTTCTCCACCCACTAATTACATCAATGATATAGGGGGAGCTGTTAGAGGAATCCATATATGGCCAAATCATGATGCTTTGTGGATAATGACATGTGCATTCTTTAGTAAAGTCTAATCTGTATATAGTATTTGCCTCTATCCGATTTTGTTGAGTGCTTTTTAATGTCATGTATTGCCTAGAAAGTATCTGCATTAGTACATTTGTGTTCACATTTGAATGCCTAAAATAAGGCTAAATTATTTCCTGCTGAGAATTCTGAGAAATACAGTTATTTCACTGCATTCTGGGAACCCAGGCAAGGACATTCAAATGTGCCCACAAGGCTTCTCTCTTGTAATCCAATACCATTTTAAACATGGCTTCCTTTCAGCATATGCCTGCTGTATTACACAACTTTAAATTGCACAAAGTCAAGGTTGGTTCCATCAGAGAGTTTACATGAATAAAACAATCCTCTAAGAGTGAATGAGATACAAGCTTTATCTATGCTTCAAACTTTTCTCCTCATGGGAGAAAATGCAGTCCACATGAGACTACCTGATTTGAAACAGGGTCATCGGAATTTTATAGTTCTCAGGAAATTGTGCTGCCATTTTTTGTTTTCTCATCCGAGGAATGAAGAGGAAAGGACATTTTCATATATTGGATATCAAAAGATGTTTTTACATCTGTTTAAAAATGGCAAAGTAGTACAGGTGGTCCAACAGTTTATTTGTTGCTTTCCAATGCAACAGTTGAGTCATGTTTAAGAGTCAACCATTGCTAGATGGATTAAAGCTAGATGGATTCAATTTGCAGTTTCCAAAGCTTACCAAGTGTTGGGGGAAAAAAGCACCCCAAGCATTAAAGACACATTCAACTACAACTACATCTTGGGTTGAAAAGGCAAGCATGTCACCTGAGCAAATGGGGTTGGAGCAGTAATTATACATTTGCTAAGAATTACAGAATTTGTGTGAAGGCGGTTGCCGTTTGGATGCAGTGTGTTAGGCTGTTTTTGCATAGGCCTCACCCAGTTTGTGTGTTAGTTTTGATATATCGTGCTCTGTGCTGCATAGAAGCCGTTAGGAAAATAGAAGTAACCAGTAAGTAACAAAAAACATCTCTATCGCCTTGAAGTCTTCAACTGCAGCACATGGACATCCCTCCATGTAAAGTCTAGTAACATTGGAATAGTGTTGGTGTAAGCTTGGTAATAACGCTGAAGGTGGCATTTTAGTTCTAGGAGTTTCCTGTCTGAGGAGCGGTCTCTCTTTCATGCTTTGTGCTGCCATTGAAGACTCCAAGAAAATATAATTTACTGGTTAAGTAACAAAATTCTCTATTTTTCCTCCTAAGGTTCTCGTCTTTGACCCACAATGGCTGCTGATGAAGACGATGTTGCACACAGTCTCTTAGAAGAGTTAAAACAGGTATATGATAATTTTTCCTTGTGCCACCTAAGGTTTTCTAGACTGTCTCCTTACAAATAATTCTCATTAAGTGATCACTGGTTTTGTAATGTAAAATAATGAGTAAGAGGAAGGACATTTAAAAAAATAAATAAAAAAAATACAGAGAATATGGACTGAATAGAAGTTCAGATACAAAAGGATATGGGAAGGTCATGGTAAAACAGAAGGAAACTACTGTGAGGGGGTGGCTTTTTTGATCATGGTATTTTGTATTCCTCTTAAAAAATAAAAAAAAATATTTTCACTGTTATAAAATTCAATTAGTGATGGTATATTAAACGACTGAATAAAATATATTTACAAGTGTGTATTTAAGGTTAGAAATGCTTGAGACTAGATGAGTGAGGACTTTAGAGCAGTTCATTATATTGAAAATGTACAAGTATAGTTATTAAATTATTTCATTCTTTCTCTTCAACTTCAGCAATATGTAGTTCATTTACTTATGCGTTTTGGCAATATTCACCAATTGAATCTCTCCACCCTTCTGTGAGTGGACAGAAAAAACTTCCAATAACATACTTCCCAATCCTTATTTTTCAGATTTATACATGCCACCTCCTAAAGTCATAATTTTGAGGACCACATAGAATAATCTTCATATTGTATGACGTGTACGGTTTTCATCTGCTTATTTGTAATTAAAAATGTACAGGTAGATTCCTAAATGTTTTTTGGGAAAAGTGAACTGTGAAAAATGAAGACCAAAAATGCATTTGATGGTAGCATTTAATACATTTAAAGGGGCATTGAGTATCCACTTGTTAGATCATGGAATATGTGTTTAAATAAAGTCACATTGTAAATACGGTAGTTTTAACAATGCATGTTAACCTGTCTGAGCTGCTGGATCTGTCTTCACCTTCTTGTTGGCACATGACTCATTTGTTTACCTGGGAAGCCATTGAAGTTATTTGGTAGTGGTCTAATTATTTCGGAGTTCAGATTTTAAGCTTTGCTTTAATCTGACAGGATGGTAAATTAGCCATTGTTTGGAGAAAGAAACAAGACAAAAATACATTATCGCTGACATCAAGTTGGGGCATGGCCACACATACACACAGCATAGTAATAAGAGAAGTGATAACTATTAAATAATTAAACCGCTGCCTGATGATTTCAATGGCTACAACAAAAGCAAGCCATGCGACAGGAGGAAGTTTGAGACAAACCCAGCACACCAGGCAAATGACATTAACTTTAAAACCATTTTATTTTTGAGATGACTTTATTGTTCAATTTATAATATATATTTCTTGAATGAATAAGTGGTAAACTAGATAATTGCAGTCAAAGCTTACACAAGGCCTATTTGCTTTCTGGGTAGCATCTCTGCTTGTTTGAGTAACTCAGTCACTGAAATTGAGGATTGAATATGAAGACCCTGTAAAAACAGCCCTGGTCAGGGGGTGCAAAAAGTCTTGGCAGGAAAGGGGTTAACAGCCAGGTGCAGGCAAGATTACACACTGTACTTTAATCTTTTTCTTAAACGTAAATTACCATACACATTTTCTTGTGAAAACATATTTGCGCACACATGCAGTAAAAAAAAAAAAAGTTGCTTGGTTATATAAAATATATGCGCTATAGTTGTATATAGAGCATGGTTGTTTTTTTAATCAATTTGTTTATCCGCCTAAGTGCATATAATCTTGGGCCTACTAAAATTGCTACAGTTTATCTTGGACTTGGGATGTGGCTTCATGAGGATTAAGTGTTAGAAGTTAAAGTTACCACTAGTCGCTGTCACTGCAAAATTAGAGGGCCACTTAATTAAATTTGGACCATTTAAAGCATGTTGAAATGCCCTCTGTATTTTTTAAATATGTGCACTTTTCACTGAGAAAAATCTGTTTGTGTGAGAGACTGCCCACAGATTGCTCCGCGTCTGTCAAGACAACGGTAAGTTTTGTCAGACTGCTTATATTTCTAGTTTGAAGCGAACCGGTTTTATTTTTTTTCTTAATGGCAGCAAATTCAGCTTTCTGCTCTCTCGCATCTCCTGAATTTGAGCAATGCAGGGGGTTTAGTGCTCTTCGCTCCATGCCACTCTGTGCTGTAATAAAAAATAAAAACCCTTAAATCTATCTGTACAGGTAGGGAATACTGGACTCACCTAAAATATAGCTATGGGACTGGTCAGTGCAGTGTAACCTGAGTCCACAGGGATGCTGTGCTATGGGTCACAGCCTTCCCCATAGAGCCTCACACTGCGTATGCTGCACTTGGCAATCTAATTACTCATGCAACAGAGATTAAAAATTGTATCATTTTTAGCAGTTATTTAAAAAATAGAAAACTTTTAACATACAATCTTGTCCTCTTTCAAACCACGAAGAGCACTTGCCGTGAGTTCAGTCACACCTTTAACTTACAACATGAAATGAAGAAAAAATTCTGGTTAGACAATAATTTCTTGTGGATATTCGCGATTTCTGACTTTCACTACATACTAAGCAATCCTGAAATCACAATTGAATGGTGTGTTCACAATCACATTTGAGAATCAAAGAACAATACCTAGGATCATAATGAAAACCAACTGACGAATGTTCTGTAAACATCTTTGCATACAAATCTGTTAATTTGGTTCAACGTAATTAAATATAAAGCTTATGAAAAATTCAATAGGATCAAGCAGAAACAATTGTTGTCCTTCAGTGCTGACAGAGAAGGCCATTGTTTTCCTTTTCTCAATAACCTACAGAAAAGTTAAACTTTTTTTTTTTAAATTCTGGACAGGGTCCAGCTTGTCATCCAATAGAGCAGTGGTTCCCAAACCTCTCTTCTGGTCTCCACAGACATGTCAGGATTTCAGTTCCACCATGTGTAAACACAGATGAGGAAATTAGAGCCTGTTGAATACTAATTGCCTCACCTGTGTTCACACACTGTTACATTGAAACCCTGACCTCTATAGGGAGACCTGAGGAGAGGTTTGGGAACCACTGCTATAGAGGCTGAGTAAAAAAGGTTGAGAAGTAATATACATAATCTGAAACTTCAGGTTTTCTAAACATAGTTTTTCCACACAAAAAACAACGCATCAAGTACATTTATAGATTGTTATTTTTTTTTGGGCATTTATAAAATCTTTTGAGTGCTGGTGTATTTTTTTTCTGAAACCCTCATTTTGTTGAGCTATGTGTAAAATTTCAAAAAGATCTGATCATTGGTTATGGAGAAAAAATAAATAAAATGTACGCAAGCGTATTTTGTGCCGAGGGTCTCAAGAGGTGCAGACAACGCAGATTTAATGAATATTTGAAGTGTTATAAAGCAAAACCGGTTAGAGGTAAAAAATGTAAGGGAGTTTCTTTCAACCATAAGGGAAGGGTGTACACCAAGTTTCATCAAAATCTAAGGGTGACATGACTTTGTTGAAATGACGTGGAATGACCCATCTCTACATGTTTACATAGATTATTATTATTATTATTATTATTATTATTATTATTATCTTTAACACCTTGTAAATAATGGAGGACCCTGTTTTGAGCATAAAATCAAATGTACATAGAGCTAGTTTCCAAGGCACTGACACAAGATAGATGTGTATTTCCTGTTAATTTCAGAAACGTTTAAACTGGTTATGCATAGTATTTTTTTTTCATGCAAAACACAACTTTGTAATGTTTAAGGGATGCGCTTTCAAATGCATAAAAAATTGTGTTCTATGTCTGTTTTTGGCTGGTATTCCTCTCTAAATTTGATTATTTGGTCTTAAATAGCGGTTTCACAAACTAACTGGGTAAGTCAATTCTGAAAACTTGTACAATCTTGCAGATTGTGTACATTAATATATAAGTGCATAATTAATGCTGTTGTCCTTCAGTAAACTGTATTGATTGAAACAATAGCATCTTATGACCCAACTAATGCTTCACCTTTTTTATTTTTTTAGAAGAAACACAAAGAAGCAAGCAAGTCTAAGTCTACTCCTGTGAAATTGAATAGGAACAATCATATAAGAGATGACATGGTATCATCTACCATACCAAGTGATCATGCTCTTGTCAGGTATATACTGTAGAAACATGTTTAAGAGTTGTCTTGATAATTGTGCACTCTTTTAATTTAAAGAGACCTACTCTACTGCCAGAGACTCAAAAATATTGTGTTGTAGCAACCAGGGTCCACCCCGTGGCCTCTCAATTCTTGTTACCGTAACCATGTGCTACTGTTGCAAAACTGCGGCCTCCCCTCCTTTCCCATTCCCCTAGTGAATGTAGAATTCAGGATTGGCATCCTGACAAATAATTTTAAAAGATTCCAGTGCTTGTATTAATATACCCTGCAAAAATAGATTATTAGGCTTGCTAACAGAATGAGACAGTCTTACTTTTGAGACCAATATGGGCACAGCTGGATATCTCATTAATTCAGTGTTAAATATAAAGATGAGGAATAATCTCTTTTCTTGCTGGAAATAAGTTTATACACATTTTAGTTCAGGTTAATACTATTTCAGTATGGTTGAGAGAAGTTCTTTCCCATCAACTAACAATCCTGTATCATCTCCTATTTGTTGTATTTAACTGTTCTATATCCTTGTCTCTGGACAGCTTTATTTTCATGAACACATTTTATAATATGAAAACAGATTAGATTCTTGACATTCCCCCCCATCTTTTTGTGAGTAAATGCTTCTTGATTTACTTTTCATATGCAAGAGATGCAAGGTTGTGGCTAGTATAAACTATACTCTTATTAATGCTGCTTCATAAGATTGCAACTATTTCTAGGGTTAGTTAGTTTTCTTTCAAGTCCCTGTGTGTGTGTAAATGTTTTCTTAAATGTATCGTTATCTTCGTTAACTATATACTGTCTCTTCAACTTACTATCTAAGGCCCTCATTCAATTGCAATTTGGCCAATTGAATTAGGCTCTAAATAAGCACATAACATATTTTTTTTAAAGATGTTTTTAGTTAGTAAGCATCTATCCAAAAGCAAGGTTTTCACGAACTAAAAACTTCTTTAAAATAATATACTATGTGCTTATTTAGAGCCCAATTCAATTGGCCAAATCCCAATTGAATGAGGGCCTAAGTGCGTCTTGGAAGCTGATTGGACAGCGATTAGTTGTACAAATTGTGTTTTGAGGGGAGTGGTTACAAAGGCTGCCAACATAAAGAAGTATTTGAGAGATTTTTTTTTTTTTCAGGAAGGTTGTGGGCAAATATTGTATGTGCTTAAAACTGTTTATCTTCTGGTCCTATTTCACTCTACACCATTCTAGTTCTGTAGGGCCAAAGGTATTTATTTGCTACTTGATCATCCTATAAACAGAACCAAGAATGTCATTATGTGCTCTGATGATCCAATATACAGTGCCTTGTATAAGTATTCACTCCTTCAGAATCCATTTTTGTTTTGTGTGTTGCAAACTGAATTAACACATATTTAATTAGGATTTTTACCATTTGATGAAAGTTTATTAAACAAACATAGACAATAATTAAGACTACCTTTTGGCCTCAATTATGTTAGTGTTTGGGGGCAAGTCTCTAGCAGTTTGGATATCTGGATTCTGCAATTTTTGCCCATTCTTGGCAAAGTAGCTCTGGATTTAGATCATTAAGGCACAGCAGTTTCTTCTTCTCAAGCTAGTTGGGGTCTAGGATGTAACCAGACAATACTAAGACATTGTTTCTTGATTTTAAAACACTCTAGTGTAGTTTTTTAAATGTGGTTAGGGTACTGCTTGAAGGCGAACCTTTTCCCCAGTCTCAGGTCACTTGCTGACTGAAGAAAGTTTCCCTTCTAAAAATGCCCCGTGTTTGACTCCATATATTTTGTGCAAAAACTGTCCCGCTGCTCAACCTTAAAGACAAAGATCATGGCAAAGCGCTATCTCACTTCCTAGCAAATAGATGGGGAAGAAATGCAGGGCGCAACAGATTTTAAGTTCCTGAACTCCATGATCAACAAAGGTCCGTGCAGTTGGAACTATGGTGTTCCCAGTAGTAACAAATGGATGTGAGAGCTGGACCATAAAGAAGTCTGAGCATCGTAGAATTTACTTGTTACAGAAAATGCAGTCCATTGGACTGCACGAATATCCAATCAAACTACAGGAAATTAAGTCAAACTGTTCAATGGAAGCTTTGATCATGAGGCTGAAGCTCAGATATACTCGCCATTTCATGAGAAGACAGGGTCTCCCTAGAACACGCTGATGCTGGGAAAGATTGAAGGCACACAAAGAAGGTACAGCATAGGCGGAGATGAATAAATGAGGTAATTGAAGTAATGAACATGAGTTCAGAGGGGCAGTTGCTGACAGATGTGACTGGTATGCTGTGGTCTGATGTGACTGAATGACTAAACAACATTTTGTTCCCTATCCTGACCTGTTTCTCAGTCCCTGTTAATGAACAATATGATGCTACCGCCAACATTCTTCACCATTGGGGATGATGTTCTCAGGGTGAAGAGCCGTGTTGGCATTCCTACAGCCAGTCCCAACACTTCTAGGCCAAATGTTAATTTGTGGTCTCTTCTGCTTTTTAGCAATGTCTGTCACTTTCATAAAGTCCAGGTTTGAGGAGTTTATGGATGGGTTATAGTTGACCAATGAACAGTTTCTCCTGCTCCAGTTGTAGATATCTCCTGCTTCTAACAGTTACCATTGGCCTCTTCATCATTTTCTAATAATGCCCTCTTTACCTGAGCATAGCATTTGCTGTTGTGTGGTTCTTTCCACTTTTTAATAATGGATTTAATGGTTTGGATTTTTTTATAACCCAACCCTTCTTGGTACTTCTCTAGAGCTTTATCCTGGACTTGTTTATATCACGCCTTGGTCCTTTAATTGCACACTGGTACACTCCATTCAAATAATTCTGTGACTTCTGGAGGCAGTTAGTTGCACAAGAGCTTTTTAGGGTAAATAATGTTGCAGTTTATTTGTATAAGAGTTTGAAAAATACGTAGATTCTTTTCCACGTCAACATTTTGAACTATTTTGTGTTGATCAATGGTATAAGATCCAAATTAACCCTAAGTTTGACAAACACATTAATGAATGTGCTTTGTTGTCTGGGTCTCGAGAGGCCAAGCATGTTAATTTAACGTGCTGTAATAAAACAGCTGATTACCTCACATATGTCATGCCACACCCATAAAGGATTACAGGAGAAGCTGATTCAGGCACACATGCCATTCCACAATGTGCCCCTAAATACTATACAACTACCGAAAACTCCCCAGGGAGAGGAGGGAAGTACGCTATGGGGGCTGTTTTATGGGGATTATAAGATGCATTGTGTCAGGCTGCCATAGAGGCAAACACTTTAATTGAAACTCTCCCAAATCGAAACTTGGGAGAAGGGATGAGGAGAGGGAAAATGTCAATGGGGAAGGAGGGTGGAGAAAGTGCATAAGAAGAGAAGGGTTCAAGAGAGGAATGGGAGGGGAAAAGGAAATGAGAGAGAAAAGGGGTAAGAGAGAAGGCGGAAGAAATGGGACGAGAGGAGGGAGAGAGAAGGCAATGGGTTAGGAATGATATATATGAAAGGGGCAAAGATGGAGGAATGAGGAGGGAAGTGGAATGAGAGTGTGATGGGAGGGAGAAGGACAGGGAAGAGTAGGATGAGGGAGGAAGAAGAAATATGGAGAAGGTGTGATGGATATAGAGAGGGAGAAGTGTCTTAAGAATATTTTGCTGAAATTTATATTTTTTTGGTGGGTTTCATACTGGGTATTTTTGAATTTTCTATGGTTTATAATTTCAGATGATATATTTTTATATGTTTATCTTGTGATGTATTAATTACACTTTTTAGGCAGAGGATATGTATATTTTAAGGCATATTATACACAGCCTCTGCAAATTAAAAAACCTTATTTGCTCTTGTCATTTAATGACCTGTCTTGGTCTGAAATAAATGCAATGTTATGTAACCTACTCAGGAGATCTAGGACTTTGGTTATTAGTTAAAATTTCACAGATCTTTTTCTTTTAGTGAAAGTACATATTTTACTGAACAGTAATTATATATGGAACTAGCGACTTGCCCGTCAAAAAATGATGGTCAATAAAATTGTAAGGCTTGGAATGCTGTTTGGCACACAATGTAAGCATTTTAGTCCTCTGGGTACCTTCGGCGCTCATTGCCAGCTTCTCCCCTCATGTAATTTAAGTTGTCTGAGCACCTTCGGCGCACATTGCTAGACACGCGCTGAGCGTCTTTGGCGCTCATCGTGAGGCTTGCAATGAGCGTCTTCGGGGCTCATTGCGAGCCTCTACCCTTGTGCAATTTTGGTCCTCTGAGCACCCTTGGTGCTGATTGTGAGCTCACATTTTTTTTTCTTCTAATAATTAATTAAATAATAAATTAATATACTTAACCTATTTCTAATGAATATATCCAGGAATGAATATGCTCAAGAGCTAAAATTGCTGCTGTTTTTCTTGCAGCATACAATGTACATTTGGACTGTTGGTGATCTAAGGAGAAAATGTCAGCAAAGTGGCAAGTGTGCAGTGTAAATAGGCTGCGTGCGCGAGGGGAATCCGTTGGTTTAGGCGGGAAATCCGACATTTCACAATCTTAATGTGTAAGTTATTATTGTAAAATGGCGACGTTGGTCTATGTTTTCCGCGGGGTCCCGTAGCCTATTTTTAATTTAGGAGGCGCTATTTTTTTTCTCGTTCAGGCGATTTCAAGTGCCGAAACTACTTAAATTCAAACCTAAATTCGCGTTTCACCTCACTTCCAGACGTCCTGGCTGTTCTCCCGTGCTATCAGTGATCTTTTTGTTGTATTTTGTGTGTTTTTTTTTTTGTGTTTTTGTTGTTTTTTGGATTGCGCGGATCGGTCGTATTTTTTCCCCCAAGTCCCGCGTTCTTCAACTACTTGCAGCCTAAGGTGAAGCCGCATTTTGTAGTGTTTGTAAACTAAGTCCCGCGTGTTTCATTCCCTCCACTGCTTGCCTCTCTTTGCGAGGCTTGCAGGCAATGAGCGCCTTTTGGCGCTTATCGCCTAAGTGCGCAGAGTTTAGCAGCTCGCCTCGCCTCGCCTCGCTATGCGAGGCTCGACGACGATGAGCATCTGTGGCGCTCATCTCGAAGTCGTACGCACCACGCAAAGCGCAACGACTTCTCGTAGTTCGACAATTATAATATGTGATATCACAAAAATGATAAGAGAACTTGCCAAATGCTGAGCCACTTTAGTTCAAGTTGTCATTTATGCCACTTTGTTAAATTTAAGATGACCTGCTTTATGCTTAAAGGGCCACCGTAATTGCTCTTCACTGAGTGAAAGAGCATCTGCACGTTAATCTCTTACCTTTTTTTCTATTACGATTAAATAATGAAAAACAATCTGCCTTGTAAACATTTGCTTACATCTCCTCTAATATCTATGCCCATCAGTGTTCTTATCTCTGATGAGGGTGTGTGGTGCAGTGTATCGCTGCATCGACGTGAAGTGTGTAACACCACTGCTTCCCCCAAGCGGTACTTCAGCTGTAGAGCAATGAAATACTTTTTTTTTTTTGCGGATTTATATTGGCTGAAATGTGTCAATCATACTTCAGCCAATCAGAATAGAGTATCCGAATACTCTGCCCCATTTCTGACTAAGTGGTTAAAAGTGTAACCAGTTAGAATACACAGATTTAAATGAATGCGATCCAAAAAAATGGTTCTGGAGTATTTTTCTTTGATATATGGAGTGGCAGGATTTTTAGGCCAAAGACCTTTTTCCACGGACCGAAGATGAGGAACAAGGGATTTCAATCAAGCAAAAGGAGGGCAGACACTTCAATCAACAATGAAGTGCCACTTATCAAGGGCTTCAGAGTAAGTCACTGGAGGGTCGTCATGGTGGACGATAATTGTTCCCCCTATAGATGTTCTTCTTTTTTTTTTTTCTTTTCTTAACTTTCTCTACAATTATTTATTTTTTTTCCCTGTAAGTTTTAAGGATGCTGTTAGGGACTGGGGTAGATGGTTAGTTGGGTGTCCATAGGGACTTCATGTTTATAGTATGTATGGAACTCTTTGCTTTCAGACAGGCTATTTTACTGCCTCAAAACCTTTATTATTATTATTATCATCATCATTATCCTTTTTATTTCTAACGCTCCAACATATTCTGT
Organism: Discoglossus pictus; assembly: GCA_027410445.1. Taxonomy (NCBI): domain Eukaryota; kingdom Metazoa; phylum Chordata; class Amphibia; order Anura; family Alytidae; genus Discoglossus; species Discoglossus pictus. The sequence continues at coordinate 11,338,228 of CM050166.1, forward strand.
GGCACTGTACAGGGGTTAAGTACAAATCAAAACATTTTTTTTTCATCACATTGCAAAAGAATGGAGGGCCCTGTTATTGAGTTTAAAATAAAACATACATAGTGCTTTCCCCAAAGCACCATAAGATTTAGAACTCGCAAACTTACAGGCTAAAGGGTACGGGTGAGATAAAGCAGTGATAGATGCATTCTACATATCAAGGCTGAAGGTGATATGCGTCTTTAAACAGATTAGTTTTTAGGGAGATTTTGAGGAAGGAGGATAGTTTAGTGGAGCGAGGCAAGGAATTCCAAAGAATAGGAGCAGCATGAGAAGTCCTGAAGGTGAGAGTAAAGAGGTGGTGATAAGGGAGTAGGATGTAAGCAGAGCGAAGAGGGTGGTTTGGATAGTATTTTAGTATGAGAGCACTAATTTAAGAGGGTGAGATCTTTATATGTAAGAGTCATGATTTTGAATTTTATTCTGGAGGCTACGTGAAGCCAGTGGAGTGACTGACAGAGAGGTGCTGCAGAAATTGAGTGTTAAATGTGGATGAAGAATCTAGCAGATCCATTTAATATGGATTGGGGTGGGGACAGACTGGTGATGGGGAGGCCAGCAAGGAGTAAGTTACAGTGATCAAGGCAGGATATGATGAGAGAGTGAATTAGAATTTTAGTTGTGTCGTTTGTCCGATAGTGACAGATTGTGAAGATGTTTTTTTTAGATGAAAATTACAAGATTTTGTGATTGATTGTGTATGAGGAATGAAAGAGAGGACAGGATCAAGTAGAACCCCAAGACAAGGGGACTGGGAGGTAGGAGTGATGATGGCATTGTCATCAGAGAATGGAAAGTGAGAAGTAGAGGCTGAGGAAGAGGGTGGGAAGATTAGGAGCTCAGTCTTTGAAATGTTGAGCTTGAGTTGATGGGCAGACATCCAGGAGGATATGCTAGAGAGACAGTTGGCAAAACTCACTAAAAATGCATCTGTTTAAAAAAGCTTATTACCTAGTCTTAAAGGACCACTGTACTTTTACAAGTAAAGCTTGTATGTTTAGATTGCAAGTCTGCGAGTTTTCAAACTTGCTATGTGCTTTAGTGAAAGCACTCTGTACATTTGATTTTAAGCTCAGGGGCCTTCATTCTTTTTATCTTCATTGTGTTAATATTGTTTTGACATCAGCTTACCCCTATATAGCGCTACAGAAAATGTTTTTGAGTTAAAAAAAAAAAGAAAATAGTAATAATAATGTATCTGTGTTGTGCATAGGCTATTAAAAAAAGAAAATAAAGTATGTGGCATAAAATAAATAAGTTAACATTTTTTTCTTAACTTTTAAACTGTGTTGCCCTCAAGCAGAGCTGGTTTTCTCCTACCGTGTGATCACTAGCATGGCCAGCTCTTCCTGTATGTTGGACTAAAAAACTTGACCAGTGTAGGTCCTGCTTCAGACTGAGCATACTCTTAGCGGGGGCGTCTCTGTGATGGCTCATGCACTGTTACTGGGCGGGCTCTATCTTGCAACTGTAAGCAATAGAGCTGTTACCACTGTGTAGGCTTTGGCGGCAGAGCTAATGTTATGGGGCATGGCCAGTGACCTCAGCACAACCAGCTTCCAAGCTTCATGATAGTTCAGCATACATACAGGCACAGCTGACCAGATCCCTGATGACACTGATAGGACATAAGCAGCAGCTCTTTTTGCATGGAAAACTGACTGCTTAAAATTGAAGAAAAAATGTGAATGTTTATTAATTTTAAACTGCACACTGTCTTTTTAAAAGCCTATGCCTAGCAAACAAACTTAAGCTTTGTTTGTAAACGGAGTACAGTGTCCTTGAAAATGACACAAACTGGATACTCAATTTCTCACAAATACAAGCTACATTATAGCATACAGACACCCCCACTTGCATCAGCTTACTGCCTTGATAATTGCCATCTTGTGCCTGTCGCCCTCCTGTCTCACCCCCCGCACTTACCTTCTGGATTGTAAGCTCTTTTGAGTAGGTTTATCAGCCCTATTGTACAAACTCCTATAAACCAAGCTGGCTGATGACCCATTTGGTCATATTTGTCTTGTATCTGTGCTTGTATTTCTACTTTCCTTAGAATTTGTCTAACTTTATTTGCTATGATACTGCATTTAGGGTTTTTAGTTCACACATGTGAACTTTTAGTTTTTATTGTGTCATTTTATTTACTTTTTTTTAACTGGGACTCTGTTTCCTGAATAAACAAACAATCCATACATTTTGAATATACAGAGTGTGGTTTATATTCGTCCATCATTTTATCCCAAGACTCTTGGGCAGGTTGAAGTTCCACTATATCAGTGGACACACTTCCTGTGTGTGTCCCGGCCTATGGAGATGGAATGTGATTTCTTGTAGTGTGCGAATAAGCCATTTCAGAATTACCCCATAGTGAAGATCTAGGGGATTATCTGATCCGGTCATCCACCAATTACCCCAGTTCCACCATTAGTAATAGCTTATTTAGAGCTTATTTATTTCCCAGACAGTGTATTTAGACTAGTATAAAAGGAGTAAATGCTGGGCTCCGCTACAACCAAATTTATATCAGGTGTCTTATCTTAATAGGTGGTAAAAACTGGCTACTTTTGTTTAAAGTATTGTATAGATAGTAAGATACTGAGATATTACATATACCCGGTCACTATCATTGCTACATTTTTAAATGTTTTTAGAATATGTATTGTAGATTGATTTTTCTAAATAAATTAGGAGCTTTTATTGAATAATTTTCTTGTCAGATTACTAAAATAATTCCGTTCATAACTGTTCAGTATAACTACGGATGTTATACAGGTGTGGATATATAGGTGTCTTTCTCAATGTTTTTTGAATATATCCTTACACTTTTCCACTCCTGTTGGTACATACAATATGTATATTTAGGTATTTACCTTTGAAATTCAAAATTTTAAATTTATATGGTACCGTCTACCCACTTTATACTGGTCCTCATTTATATATAAATTTACTGATATGTGCCTGCATCATATTATATTGCACTAGGAGGTTGTGCGCTTTCTCTCTCTCCCTCCCTTCTCAACTTTATTTGTACCCATAGTTTTTTTTTATAAATAGAGCTAAAGAGAATTTTTGTGCAGTTTATATAATGTAATAACAATGTAGATTATGGTCATCTTGGCTTAATACAAATGTTGAAAAATGACTGAATGAAAAAATTATAACAGAAAAGATTAGACTAAAGATCTTGTCAGTGCAGTACTAAAATATTTAGTTCACAACACTCAAAGTTATATTTATAGATGTATACAATGTAAATTAGAAGCAAATGGGTATACCTAGACAGTTGTAAGCACACAAATAATGAAATGATTGATCTAAATAACATATAAAACTTGTTTCTCTGCGTTCAGATCTTTGTTGTCCCTCCTTTTTATAAAATTAAAAAGATTGTAGTATTTTTTTCCCCCTTAATTTGTTCCTCTTTGGTTGTTTTTATGGCTTCTGGAGACATGTTTGTAAAATGTGTAGCTGTATGTGTAGTGGTTTGTGTATATGTAGGGTGGTGGCAATCAACTATACCCTCCTATAATATAGTATATATTGCTTTTGTGCAGACATTAGGGTTCGTTCGTTCTTTCTTTTGTTCTTTCTCTTTTTTCTTTTCATTTTTTTCTTTCTTATTTTTATACAACAATGATTTAAAGATCAGGATACAGAATAAAAAACAGGCATCTAAATTATTCAAATGGGGGGTCAGAGACTGCTTTACGTGAGTACAAGGAAATCACTAAGGCTTGCAAAAGGGCTATTAGACTAGCTAAAATAGAAAATGAAAAAAATACGGTAGTTGCAGAGGAGACAAAGACTAACCCTAAAATATTTTTTAAATATATTAATGGAAAGAAGGCCAGGAAGGAAGCTATAGGAACATTACAATGTGACACAGTCTGATAATTGGTGACCAGGAAAAGGCAGATGAGCTAAATAGGTTCTTTTCTTCTGTATATACGAGGGAGGTACCTGTGTTTGGGACACTACCATCACTAAATAATTGGTTAACGCAGGAAGAAATCCAAAAGAGGTTGGAAAATATAAATGTAAATAAAGCTTCAGGTCCTAATGGAATACATCCACAGGTACAGAGGGAACCTGGTTCTGTAATAGCCAAACCATTATATCTAATTTTTCAGATGACTGGCGAAAGGCAGAGGCGATACCTAAATTTAAGAAGGGAGCAAGAGCAAATCCGGGGAATTATAGACCTGTAAGCCTCACTTCTGTAGTGGGAAAGCTTTTAGAAGGGTTAATAAGGGATAATATACAAGAACATGGCTATTCAAACAGAATTATAAGTAGGAGCCAACATGGATTTGAGGGATAGGTCATGTCAAACAAACCTAATTAGTTTCTATGAGAAGGTTAGTAGGAACTTGGATTAAGGCAACTCAGTGGATGTAGTCTTTTTGGATTCTTTGCAAAGGATTTTGATACAGTGCCACATGGGAGATTATTGTGCAAACAAAGGGATACAGAAATTGAAGTAAATATATGCACATGGATTGAGAGCTGGCTTAAAAGACAGGAAGCAAAGGGTTGTTGTAAATGGAACATACTCCGATTGGACTAATGTGGTAAGTGGGGTTCCTCAGGGTTCAGTATTAGGTCCTCTCCTTTTTAACATATTTATTAATGACTTAGAGGTAGGATTGGAGTGTGGGGTCTCCATTTTCGGTGATGACACAGTTGTGCAAGGTAATTAAATCAGATAATGATGTGTTTTCCCTCCAAGGGGATTTACATAAAATTGAGGAATGGGCATCTAAATGGCAGATGAGATTTAATACGAGTAAATGTAAGGTTATGCATCTGGAAAGGGTTAAATAACCATGCAATTTTTAAACTTAATGAAACAATTCTAGGGGTGTCTGATATTGAAAGGGATTTGGGAGTACTTGTGGACAACCACCTACGTAACAGTACTCAATGCCAAGCAGCAGCTGCAAAGGCAAATAAAATATTTGCATGTATTAAGAAGGGTATAGAAGCCAGGGAAGCAAATATAATTCTGCCACTATACAAATCCCTAGTACGCCCTCATTTGGAATATGGCGTACAGTTTTGGGCACCACTTCATAAAAAGGACATTTTAGAACTGGAAAAAGTACAGAGAAACGAATAAGGGGAATGGAGGGGCTAAGTTATGAAGAAAGACTAACCAAATTACACTTATTTTCTCTAGAAAAAAGGTGTATGAGGGCATATGATTACCTTATATAAATACATCCAGGGTCAGTATAAAGATTTGTCAAGGGAGCTTTTTGTGCCAAGAGGTTTTCAATCGACAAGAGGACATCATTTGAGGTTAGAAGTAAAAAGATTCCACCTTAAAGAAAGAAAAGGGTTCTTCACAGTAAGGGTGGTTAATCTGTGGAATTCTCTACCAAAGGAGGTGGTAACAGCGGATTCAATAGATAATCTTAAAAAGGGATTGGATATATTTTTAAATAAAAAGGGTATTCAGTGTTATTGTGGTTAATTGGAGAGGGAGTATTGATCCAGTGAGAAATCCGATCGCCAATATAGTATATGGGGTCAGGAAGGAATCCCTTTTTCTTTTCCTTTTGAGACAATTGGCAAAGTTTAACTGGGTTTTTTTTCTGTTTGCTTAGTCTAGATCAATTAACAACTAATCCACATATTGCAGATCAGAGGAGTTCTTAAAGTGTTGAACTTAATGGGCTAAAAGTATTTTTTCAACCTCAATTACTATGAATCTATGTAACACCCCAGGTCAGTTACACTTTTGAATTGCTTTTTTTCTTCGCTTTAAGAGCATTATTTGGAGAAATGACAGACAGTAGTGCATTATCATATAGCCTCTTTCAGATAAACAAAGAAGAAACTGCTTTCAGTGTCACCTTTTTTGGCTACTGCACAATTGGGGTCTTTGTATAATTTGGCTTTAATAGGAGAATGATGTTGGAAATATGTTACACCTCCATAAAATATGTATTCCAGTTTTATTTGTTTTTCTTTTTTTAGGAAAAGAAATATCGGTGAAGAAACTGAAATGAAGCAAGGATGCCAGAGCCAACTTGCACACGTAAGAGATCAGTCTATGCCACAGGCAGAACATTTTATTTTTGGAAAGGTATGCTCATGCATCTAGTTTGTTTGTTGAGTTGTAAGTTACTGCATGCAGTTATGTTGAAGGATAAATATATATATATTTTTCTAATTAAGTTGTTTAAAAGCTTCATGGTTTTGTTAAATATATTAAGGATGTAAAAAGGGCAAAGTTCCAAATATGTACAGTCTTAGTCTTTATTTTTAATTTGGGAAAGTCTCTAAAGAGTCTCTCTCAAGGATCGGACGTATAGGTTGTTGACTATTGTAATCCCAATATAGCTGGTCAGTGCCTATTATAGTAAAACTAGCAACTTGCCTCATCAGCGCTCATCACGTGCTTTGCAATGAGCACCTTTGGTCGGTCTCTCACTAGCCCCCCCGGTCTGCAAGTTTTGCTCTGATGGGCTTTTTGCTCGCATTGTGAGCCTCTCCCCTGGTGTAGTTGTGATCCTGTAAACACCGTTGGCGCTCCTTGTGAGGTACGCGCTGAGCGCCTTTAGCATTTATTGTAATTTTTTTTTTTCATGTGTATGTATTTTGTAATGTTAATTAATTTGTAAAGTTATAAATTAATATACTTTACCCATTTGTAATTAATGTATGCAGTAAGCAATATGCTGAAGAGCTAACAATCTTTTTTGATGTTCCTGCAGCATACAATGTAGATTTGCAGTGTTGTTGAGCTGAGGTGTAAGTGTCCGCAATGTGTGTAGTGTAAATAGACTGTGTGCGCGAGGTTAAACAGTTTGTTTAGCTGTGTACTTCCACATTTTGTGTTGTATGTTATTAGATTTGAGTGATTGTAATAAAATGGCTGCGATTGTGTATGAGTTAGGCAGGTGTGGAGCTTTTAGCTTCCTTCCTAATAGTATATTTATTTGGTCATACGGGTCTGTGTAAAAGGCGTATGTTCATAGGGGTCGTGTGGCCTCGTTTTCGTTTTTTTCGGTGGCCATTTGTTCTCTCGCTTATGGGATTTTTGAGTGCCAAAAATCTTTACATTGTATTTAAATTGGCGTGTAACCTCATTCCCAGACGTCCTGGCTGTCTCCCCTTGCTGTGCGTGTATTTTTGTTTTTATTTCATTTTGTGTGTGTTTTGTGTGTTTCACTGTGCGTGTTGCGGCCGTTCGTATTTTTTGCGGCTCATATTTTTTTTCCCCTCAGTGGCTGTTTTATTTTCTAAGTGTTAAGGGCCGTAAATTTTATAGGCGTTTTTTTTCTCTCGCTCTTTGAATTGTGTATTTGAGTTTTGTGTTGATGTGTAGTTCTGCGGGTTGTAGGTATGATGCGCAGGTCATGCGGGGTCCGCAGTTTTAACGTTGCGTTGCCAACGGATTTTGGCAAGGTTGCGCTGCTGAGAACTATATATGAGATATTTGAGAAGGGAGACACCCACCCACATATCAACAGTCTGTATAGCTAATGATTTATTAACCAGGATGAATACTGCAAATAAAATGAAGGAAAGTAGAGATAAATCTCATTACTGCCACATTTGAGTTAAGAATCCCCAGTATCTAAAACATTTTGTTTACAAAATGTAAGTTTCTTTACATCATAAATTGCTTTTTAACCTTTAGTATGCTAAGCAATGTGTCCTCTGTGTTTGTTGAAATGTCAGCCTCTCAGGCAACTAGTTATAAGAGCACTTGAGATGGTGACCATCTCTTAATTACTAAAGGTAATTGGGCCTTTTTTTTTGCATATATGCGGTTATGTACCAGACCTCCAGGCCTGATTAAAGAATGTAGGCATGTTGAAAATATTTAAGTTATTTTGCTTTGTATTTTTTCTTTCTAGCATATATCCCAGAAGGTTGAATATGCCGTTGGTTCTTCAGAAAAGATTCTACAAGAGAACATAGTTACCAGGTAATGCAGGTGACAGAATGTAAATCTGTTGTATTAAAAATTATATTTCAAAGCAAACATTATACATTAATTGGCAGGGATGGATGAAAATATATACCGTATTGGTCCGAATATAAGCCACACTTGCATATAAGCCGCACCTGTAAAATTCAAGGGGAAAAAAGATAGTAGTCAAATATAAGCCGCACCCTTAAAATTGGAGAGAAAAAGACTCTCTCCAACTGATCAGCCATTGCAAGAAACAGGCTTCCTAATTCGTACTGTAGCTTTTTTTTGCAAGTTACAGGATGTTAGAATCACTAAAACCGTAAAATGATATTCAATTGCTACAATACCACAGTCTAAAGCACGCAAATCGGCACCCTTAACTCGCAAGCTTGCAAATCGGCAGTAATTTTACTTTTGCGAATAGAAGCCGCACCCGTAACTCGCAAACTCAAAAATCGGAAAAAAGGTACGGCTTATATTCGGAATAATACGGTAATACCTTAAAGCCAGGTAGTGTTTTGAAGCCTATTCATAGATGTGCATTATACTAATGTAAAATATTTAGGAGCCAGAAGTAAACAATTTAGATGCCCCCATACTCCTTGAATTTTTTAGTAAATTGTAAACTTTTTCAGGTCTCTCATTCATATATTTCTTTAGTAGTGTGTAAAATATAAAATATCTATAAACATTGTAAGAGTTCACTGTACACTGGAGGAAAAGGGATAAGAGAGGAAAAAGTCCTGCTGCTGGTACAGTCTGCTGTGAAGAGACATATCCACATATTCTTTTTTTATTCCTTTATTTGTAATGCGCCAGCATTTTCCGTAGCGCTATACAGGGGTAAGTTCAAGTCAAAACAATATTAACACCATGCAAAAAATGAAAGGCCCTTTCTTTGAGCATAAAATCAACGTAGTTAGTGCTCTCTCAAGCACTTAGCAAGATTGAAAACTTACAAACCAAGGGTATGGATGAGTTATAGAATGATAATAGATGTGATGTGTATATTAAAGCTGAATGTGATACGTTTTTTAAACAGAGGAGTTTTAGTGAAGTTTTGAAGGATTTCAGTCAGGAGGATAGTTTAGTAGAGCGAGGCAAGGAGTTCCAAAGAATACGGTCAGCACAAGAAAAGTCGGCAAGACAGGTTTAATAGGATGTGATAATATAGGAGGAAAGAAGGGCATTAGAGCAAATAGGGCTGTTGGGGGTGTGTGCATTTAGAGATGAGAGCAGAGATATAAAGGAGTTCACTATTTTTGAGGGTGTAATAGGTTAGGGTCATGATTTTAAATTTTATTCTGAAGGCTATGGGAAGCCAGTGGAGTGACTAACAGAGAGGAACCCCAGGCACTGTGCATTGTTTGGTAGAGGAGTCTAGCAGATGCGTTCATTATGGATTGGAGTGGAGAAAGATGGGCCATGGGGACCCTAGCAAGGAAAGAGATATGATACATAAGTGGATTCAAATTTTAGTTGTGTCTTGTGTACGATAGTGACATATTTTGGCCGTGTGAGGAGTGAAAGAGGGCAGGGTCCACCAAAACCCCAGACAGTGGGCCTGGGAGGTGGGAGTGATGATGGCATTGTCAAAAGTGGGAATTATATGTGGTGTGGGAGCTGTGGTAGAGGGTGAGAAGATTAGGAGTTTAGTCTTTTTGACATTTTGACTTGACGGGTTGACATCCAGGAGGATATACTAGGGGTAGTTGGTCACATGTGCTAGGATAGAGGGGGATAGAACTGGTGCTGCGGTAGATTTGAGTGTCATCTGCATATAGATGATATTGAAATCCAAAAGATGTTATTAGGGAACCAAGGGAGGAAGTATAGATGGAGAAAAGGAGGGGGCCTAGGACTGAACCCTGGAGTATGCCAACTGTCAGAGGGAGAGGCAAAAAAGAGGTACCAGAGAAGGAGACACTAAATGTTTGGTCTTCATGGTGAACCATGAGAGAACTGTGGGCAGAAAAGAGCGTTGAATGTGGCAAACAAATGTTTGGGGTTGGAGGATAGATTTGATATTGATGAGAAGTAGTGTTGTACTTGTGGTATGCAGTGAAAAGTGGAGCGAGCGGAAAGTAGAATGCTCACACCTCCACCATGCTTTTTTACAGGTCTAGGAGTGTGACCAAAGTGTAGGCCACATATGAAAGTGCAGCAGGAGAGACCGTCAGGTGGTTAGATGGGTTTTGATGATAGCTAGTAGATTAAGGGAGTTAGCAAAAAAGGTTGCAAAAAAAGTTCATGAATGAAAGTTTGTTGCAAACAGACCATGCATTCCAGAGGGCAAAGTAGATGGTTTGCAACAGGTGATTGTGAAGTTATGGGTGTTAGATGTGCTGGGGGCTAGACGTTGCTGGCAGCAGGTGTAAATGAGTGAGGGTTTTGGGTTAGGAGATATATCCCCAGCAGCCATTTGAAGGAGAGAGAGTGACAAGAGATGGGGGTGGGACTTACAGAAGTATTTCTGCTGTTGAGCCTTAAGTTGGAGGAGATGGTGTCTGGAGGAAGGAGAAAAGCTTGTGGGAGAGTAGGGATGGTGAGATTGTTATAGTATTGGACACCTGATATGAAGAGTCTGAGAGGCAGGAGGTTATATGGAGGAAGAAAGTGTGAGGAAACATGTAACTACTACGTGTAAGCAAAAAAAAAAAAAGAATGAAAAGTAAAGCTAAGGTTGTATTGCCTAGACTGTTCCTGTCAGGGGTGTTATTTAGTGTAAGTGTGTTAATTACTTGTTCAATCATGTTTAATTCATATGTAATTCCACATGTAGGTGGAAGTGAGTGAGGAAAGATTGATCAAAGTAGCCATAATGGGTGGGTTAGTAGTAATGTGCAAGGTGATTTGTTAGCAGGTGTTGCTGACTTCATGCTTTATTTTTATTTTTATTATTTCAAATATATGGGCTAATTCTAAAGAAGGCATCCATATTTGTTTGTAGTTTGCTAACTGCGATTTGTTATTTGCAGTGCTCCTGGCTTTTTACTGGAATCCATTCAGAATTCTGTAAATAAAATGAGAGCGATACAAGAAATCCAGCTTGCTGACGGCACAGTAAAGGCGTATGTGCAAACATATCTTTGCGGCTTATCAGTATATGATATCTAGAGTCAATAACTATGAATACCATGAGATTACAGGGTTTCTTTTGATGTACTAATACACTTTTTTTAATCCAAAATTGCAATGGAATAGCATGTTTTTTAAATTTGCATTATAAGGACAGTAGAGGGTCCTTTCCTTTTATAAGAACTTCAGCATACTGCCAGCACAGGCGGCAGCAGTGGGGGTGAGCATCCATCCGCTAGATGTCACTGCCAAGATTTTGCTTCTGATGTTATAGCTTTAGGGTAAGGGTAATGGTTTAAGTTTGCAAATTGTGTATGATCTCAGCAGCGCTTATAAACGGTGTACAATTTCAGCAGCACCATCTAGCGGCTCCTTGCTACAACTGCTGCTGCCACTGCTGGAGTACTCATAAATAGGAAAAATCCATTTAAACCAAAGCAGCCTTTCATTTTTTTTTTTTTGTATTGAATGCTATGATGTTTTTTTGTTTGAAAATATGGATTTATTTACTACCAGTTCTAGGTCTAATGAAAATATTAAGTCTTCAAACTCTGCTCACTTTTGAAAACCGCTAAACAAGACAATGATTTGTCCAGTACAGAAAAAATGCATGCAATTTATTATTGTAATAATTCTAATAATTTTATTATTCAGCTATAATTTATTGAACACAAAATATGTTCAGCTGTGGAATTTGTTATATATTAGAATATTAAAATGTAATTGTAACCTGTAACCTGTTCATTACAGGTGTCCAGAATCCACAAGCAGTATTGATGAGAACAGCAACATGGTTATTGATGGGCACAAAGAAGATAATGAAAGACTATGTACGAAAGAAAACAATGAGGCGTCTGTAATGAGGTAAATGATCGTTCTAGAGAAAGTATTTTGAATACAGCCGTAGAAAACTCAAATTGTCACAAAAACTATCACCATAAATCGCATTAGTTACAATAGTTTATAATATCTGTTGTTCATCTGTTATGAGGATTAAATTTGAGGGTTTATGGCAAGCTTAAATCTTGTGAAAGGTAGGTGGTATTACTTGTTGAATAAGCACGTTTTAAGGTCTTGATATAATCTGTAATGTGTTGCTGTTAATTTGCATTTGATGCATTTATTTTAGATTTTATTTTGATTTGATAAAGCAGAACAGCCTACTTAGTTAATTTATGTATCCAAATTACATGGCCCTATGTGGATTGCTTCCATTCCATTGTGCTATATGTAACAAAAAAATGCACACCTGTAACTTACATGATTGTACAGGTTTGATTGAAAATTTTTGCTGTCATTCAAACAAAACATGAGAAATTGAACAGGTTCATAATCCTTAAAGGACCACTTCCACTATCATACTGGAAGTAGGATATGCCTTTTTGAAGTGCATTCCCCTGTGGGAAAATCCCAGAGTTAAAGGCATATTAAAGTGAGGTGGGTTATGAATGCATCCTGTAGAGGGGAATTAGTAGTGTATGATTACATGTATTTGCATGCACTATGTTTTTTAGCTTTGTATAAAAAAAAACTGTTGCAGGTGATGTTTACACCCCCAGGATTGAGCTAGGCTTCTCAGGGTACGATTTTCTAAAAGTGTACCCTGTCCATGTGAGCATGCCCAGCTATGCAGCCGATCAGCAATGCTGTATGCATCCAGCATAGAGGACTACTACACTTGGTCCTTAAAGGACCATAAGTCGACATTCAAGTAAAAATGCTTGAGTGGTTACACTGTTGTTCTTTAGACATACATCCTCAACTTGATAAATTATAGTTGTTCTGAAACCAAACATTTCAGCTTCTTCTTCCTATTCTAATTTGTCTTGTAGGCGAATGAGCCTGATACATGCAAATTATATTGAATTATGTGAAAAAATATAACGATGATGAAAATTTTAAAAAACTGTAATGAGCTACATATATTTATGCTAGACCTCTATTTGCAATTTGATAATATTGTCATATCAAATATTCACTTTAGTGTGAATGTAGCAACAATTTAAATAATTGCAGACAAGTTTTGTTTAGGAAAGTATAACACTGCTATTCTTTCATTTTTAGGTCAGAGACGAAATATACAAATTCTAAAGAACAAATCAAAAAGAAAAATATTATTGAAGTGCAAAATCTGGTAAGTAAATTCAAAGAGGCTTTTATTTTAGTACTTTTGTACTAATAAAGTATTTTAATTTTCCATTGATAATGTATATTGCAAACCGCTTTGAACCTGGTGGCAATTATAGGTTTACACTTGTTTGTTTGTTTTTTTTACACATATTGAACATTTCATTGGTGACCAAAAAAGAGCGAGGAATCTTACACTTCAACTTTTTTATTTTGTTTTTTGTATTGTAAATAATACAATAAACAGTCATTTGTGACATTCCCTCATTCACATGGATAAAACATTACAACTTTTCTTCTATACTGAGAAACCTTTTATACCATGTTCTATATCTACAACTACAGCTGGCATATAAGATTATCGATGGTATTTATGTACCATGCTGATTAGGGCACTGCAATCTTTGTGTTTTATTTTTTAAGGCCTGAAGTATTTGCATTCATAGTACTGATCTGCTTCTACACATTTAAATAGTGAACTGTAAGAAATTATACATTTTTAAATATGAGCCTGAACATAATACTCATTTTGTGCTTTTTATGTTTTTTTCAGACTAAAGCTTTGCTGCTGTTTGTACATGTATTTGTATGTTAATTAATAGTGAACTAAAAATAGATTTAGCATGAAAATTGATTTAACTGGTTCTTTTAGTTGACTTTGTCCATCTAGCCTTCAGACCCTTTCTTGCCATTTTCAAATTGAAAATCTTTATAGCTAATGAATTTTAAGAATTAATGTCTGAATTTATATTTTACTCTCAGTAATGAAGATATCCTGAAGCAATTTTCAGTCATATTTCAATGTTTTGGAAATTTATAATTAATTTTTATGTTTCAATATAATAGAAACATGGGTATGGATTATTGTCTGCTTAATAGGTATACATTATTAATATTGTTGTTTTTGGCACATAAGAGCCAACCCTTCTACGTCTCCTTCATGTCTTAAACCGTTCTTAAGACTCAGCATAGCCTTATGCATATTCCAGGCATTCTTGACATCCATTTACTATATTTGTCTTTTATTTTCTCTGTATGCATATTCCATTGATCTACTACTCTTGCTGTCAAATAGTATATTCTTTACCTTCTAGGCTTCTAGACTGACAGTCACTATACTGGTGGTGCTGTGTTTAGCTCTTTGTGTGTTCAAGCCCTATAGATGTGGTTGTTTTACTTTACTTTAGTATTGGGTGCATTGTATTTGTGAGCACCTTCTTGCTATAGTGGTTATTAATGTTAAAACATGCTTGATATTTGTATTTATTGTTTTGTAAGTATTTTAAGCTTTACTGTGTGGCCTGGTCTATTGAGGTGTAATCAAATTGTTTGCAAAGACAGATCACAGAGGTCCTTTGTGGAGCTAACACAATGCCTTGACTACTATTTTTAAATGAGTATTTATGTTTGTTTGGCCTTTTTGATATAGTGATCTTAACTATGTTTACCACAAGGCATTGTTTAGTGGCACCACTGTTTAATCACTTTTTTTTTTAAATGTGTTGACTTACCATTGTATTTTTACTATAAATATATTCCACCATATTCAGATAGAGACCTTCTGGTTAAGACTTTGGTGGTAAGAACTATGCGGTTTTGCTGCATGCTATGTTTGGGGCTGCCTGAACTGATGGAAGACTACCAAAATTCAGTGGGACTTTTCAAGTTTATTGATGGTGTGGATTTCTTTGGCATCCACATAGTGTGACAGGAAGTTTGGGAAATTGTTTTATTTGCATAATAACAGAAAAGTATGATAGAGAGGGCTGTTTCAGGTAAGCACATACCTGAAAGCCTAATACTTTTACTGTTCTCCAGATGAAGACATTTGAGCCTGAAAGAACTTGTAGTCTGCCAGTCTTATTTGGATTAGGGTGGTTTGAAATAGGTATAACAGATGGAGTAGCAAGTTCATCTCCCCATCTGGCCAAACCATGAAATGGGGAGTTTACTCCATCTCCAATTCTTGTTGCATTCGCATTGAGTTGAAAGTGGCCTTGTTTAGGTCAGAAAAGGATCTAGTTACTTGTATGACCAAGTATTTAAGTTGTTTTTTTTTTTGTCTGTTTGAAATTAAAGTTTATTTCTATTAATTTCTTGTGATGGTCAGGCGGGGTCTAGGAATTCTGGTTTATTTGGGTTTATATTCTAGTCCGATAGGTTAGACTATGTGTATTTCTTTCATGAGGGATGGAAGAGAAGTTAAGGGGGTGACTAAAAGCATTATGTCATCAGTGATCTGCCTCTTTGTAAATAGATCCTTTATGTACATTTCCATGTATATTAGGGTTTTGTTGTATTCATGAGAGGCTCTAGCCAAAATTGTCAAAATATTGTTGGGCTTTACAGTGAGATTGAAGTCATAGTAGGTCACCTTCTTATCTTTTCTTCTTGGCTTGGTGGTTGAATATAAACCCTATTTTGATGTGTGTTTATTAGACTGATTTGCTAATCATTTAAATAGAATTTTACACAATTTTGCTAGAACGGTTTGAGTAGTGCCCATATTTCATGAGGACTTGTGGATAACGACTATATCAACATGTCACATCTCCGTAGGGCTAGTGTCACTAGTGGATAGTGAATTGAAAAGGAGTAATATAGGGTCCAATGACTTAGGCAAAGGTTTTATAGTAAGAGTTGCTAAATCCATTTGGGCCCTGTATTTTAGAAGTCTTGAGAGATTTCAGAACTTTTGCTAGTTTATCATTAAAGGGGCTTTCAAGTTGTTTAGCTTGTGTAGTGGTTATTTGTTGGTTTGATTATTACTCTTTATTTGTATTGTGCCAGCAGATCCCGTAGCACTGATTGACCTAGATATTGGTTGATTTTATCAAACTCTGTATTTGATGTTTGAGTGGGAGTATAAAGCTGCATAGTAACTTGCAAAGATGGATGTAGGATCGCTTGGGTTTATAACTACCTTGTTAATGGAGTCATGTATAACTACTATATTTTTGTTTTTATTGTAAGACATGAAGCTAGCATAGTATCGGCTTAATTTGATTTATCTCAAGTTTGGTTCTTTGCATGACATTTTCTGCGTGAAATGATTTAATTGTTTAATTGGGCGTCATTTTGAATCAATATGTTTGAGTGCGTCAAGGAGAGACCAGCTGGACCGCCCAATGAATGGATCCCACCAGTTAGGTCCTCTCCTTCTGCAGGTTTCTGTGTGTCAGTGCTAGGGAGTCCCCTGGAAGGAGGCTTGCTTCAGGAGCTCTGGAGAGCAGAAATGCAGTTCTGGAATGTAAATGCAGGATTCCTGGATAGCTAGACTGTAGCAAAGTGACTAAAAAGCTTTTTAGCACCCCTCATAAATACAACTGACACTCTTGTATACTTTCAAAAGGGGTATATGTCCTTTTTTTAAAACATAGACTTGTATAAATAGAATGAAACAATCCTGGTAATTCAGTTAGTCTGGATGCAGAGTAACAAAAGGAAACCCAATTAAGATAGGAAGGCAAGCTTAATTAATCACTCCGCAGGAGATCAAACATGCTTAATGCCTCATTGTCTGCTTCACAGTGGGCCTGTACCCACAAACCATTAAATCTCAGTATACGAATTACAAAACTACACGCCCAAAAAATAAATTCCAACATGGATCCAGTCAGCACAAGTGGTTAGCCACACAATGTCTAAAACAAACAGACGCAAGGTGTATTCACTGGGGTTGAGGGCTTCTAGACCTAATATATATTAGTATATAGTCCAAACAGTGGCAACCATGGTTTCTCTGGGGTAGCCCTGAGCCAGAAACAAAGCCAACGGATGTCATGTCCATCTTGTCTTGGCCTAGGGATGGGATTCCCTTGGAAAAGACTGAACTAAATTCCTTTAGGGGGAAAAAAGAGAATCTGGTACCACATCGCTTTTACAGGCTTCTTGCCGATCAGGGCTGTAGTCCCAGAGGAGTAAGAGGGTTTAATTTTTTTGTGAATTGATACCTTGTCATGAATCAGCCAGTGGCCATATTGGATTTGGCGTGAACTATGCTGGGGCCATTTTGTGACTGGCAGCAGTGGCCATCTTGGGGCTGGGTTATCTTCCACATGCTGTTGCCATGTGGAAGAACAAAAGGTTTGGGCTCACAGAGCCACTGCTTGTGAATGGTATGGGATAGGGGAATGAGTAGGGGGTTCCACTGTCACCATTAAATAAAGTCAGCATTACTGCATAAAATGGATTGACGTGGAAAACCTGCCCAACCCTGATACCATGTGGGATGGGGAAATATGGTTTGGGTTGTAATGGTTAATTACAGTTTAAGCTTTTATATAGTATTATGGAGTGATCGTATTTAGTTAACCATCCCCCATTAGGTAAACACTGAGGCAGGAGCTGAGCCAAATGGGGTTATACTGAACAAGATAAACCTCACAGGGTGTCGCCAGGACTTGAACAAAGAGCTAGTATGGGGTTTCCCCAGGGGCATAGTTCAGTGCACTGGGAGAGTCTGGGTTAGAATGAGCTTGGTAGCCACGCCTGGGGTTGGCCCATGGGAGGAGTCTCATGGTTCCCACTTAGGGACCCTGCCTGATTGGCCAGAGGCAGTTAGGGGCTGACTAAAGGTAGCCCCTCCTGGTAAGTTTTATGCCTTTTTAAAAGATGTTTTTTTCCAAATAAAGTTGTTCATAATTTTCATCAAGACGTGGCGTGTAGATGTATTATTTACCCGGGGACATATGCTTGCAGTAAGATTCGTCAGACTTACTGTCAATATTGCTCAGTCTAACCCAAGGGCTGAGACATGATGTTCCTGTAATCAAAGCTACCTCCAAGGTCCAGAGTAACCCAAATCCGGTCAACAGACCACAACCAGAGAGTGGGTCTTGACATACCTCACTAAGAAATTTCTGGTTTAAATCATACTTGCGGATAATTGAAGCCTTATCCAGGAGGGAAACAGTTTATCATTGTTGGCTTAAGGGAAATGATTTAAGCGGTTTGTTATAGAGCAATCTAGGCCAGACACAGCACATAGTGGCATCTGTCTCCTCCAATAACTAGACGTAAAGTATCATGTCTATATGTGAATTGAAATGTGTTAACAAAATGTTTGGAGTACCTTGACATTGGGTGTAGATATTCAATAAATTGGTTTGAGAAGAACCTTAGGTACCATTCTCCTTATCTGTGTGACCCAAGAGAAGTCTAAAAAGGCCGTATCTAGCCAATAGGATATTATATGGTCACTAAGCAAAGTTAGAAATGTGTGTTTTTTTTTTTAAATCTATTCCCCACTTTCTGTTTTTAAGTCTCTTAGGTAATGCTTCTTTCTGTGGAGTCCCTTTTTAAGTTCTGAGAAATAGTTAGTCGGCATGATACAAATTAAAAGAATCTATATATTCTGGTAAGGACTGAGTCCAAAAATGAAAAATACTTACAACTCATTGATGGACTATTCAGAGGGAGGAAAATAAAGTTACCTCTAGGGCTATCTGAGTTCCAACGACTGCTGTTTGCAGTGTTGAGAGAGAGAGAGAGAGAATAATTTTATCCATGAAAAAGTGGGAAGTATAGGGAGATTGGACTACGCCTAACCCAAATTGTTGAAAAGAAAAATGATGATTAGTCAAGAAGGTAGCTGATGAGCTGGTGGTGTTTATCATGTGTCACTTTGTCAGCTTCTTTGGTAAATCTGTGAGAACAAAAGTGCGTGTAGTGGTCTATACTGTAAATTGTCTTAAGGTATACAATATTTATGTAGCATATAGGTTAAATATAGTAAGAATAAGCATAGGTTAATCGGATCTCTACTATCAAACCTTAGGATAATAATTCTTCCCCCCACAATCTTCTAACCTATTCTCTTCTCTTACACACTGTCACAATGCGCTCTCATTCTTTCCTCTTTCTTATAACCTACTGCCTCTCTCTCAGACTTTCCTTTGCAGCATCTCCATATCACGTCCCCAACAATATTACAATCTCGCCTTCCTTGCTCTCCTCTTCTCTGCTCCCATGAGCTCCTCTCCCTCCTCCAGTCACAATATCATCCCCTCCCTAACACTCACAGGCAGAAACAGCACTGTAAGTCCCAGTCCCATCTTCTCTCCCTTTCACTCCACCTTCTCCTGGCTGCAAGAGATATATCCCCTAACCCAGGCCCCTCACTCATCTCCACTTGCTGTCAGGCATGCTCTGGTTCAAGGCCATTCACTCATGACCTTTTCACTACCAACTCCCTCAATCTGCTGGCTCTCATCCTCCAACACTGTCTCCCCTGCAGCACTCTCTCATGGTGGTTTTCACCCCCGCCACACACCTAGACCTGGGAACAAACAAGGTGTGGGGGGTGTACCTTTCACCTCACACCCCCTGTCCCATCCCTCCAATTCTCATCCTTTTTGAAGTTCATACAATCCGCCTCTTCTTACCTATCTCTCTACGTGTAGCTGTGATCTATCGCCTTCCCCCCCCCCCGGCACTACCGCTCAATTTCTTGATCACTTTTCTGCCTGGCTCCCTCACTTTCTCTCCTCCAGTGTTCCTTCACTGGTACTGGTACATTGCTGTTTACACGCCCACCTCCCCAGCAGCAGCCAAACTTCTTGCACTCCCCTCTTCTCTTGGCCTTTTACAACAGATTCTTCGACTCATCATGCTGGACATTCTCTTGACTTTATCTTCACCAATCTCAGCACAACCTCCTACCCAGTCATCTGTCCACTCTCTCTCTATCTGACCACCACTTCCTTACCTTCAACCTCACCACATCTTCCTCTCACCACCCCTCTCCAACCTCTGCCATCATCACGAACAGAAACCTTCGAGCACTTGACCCTGCTCAGCTCTTCACTATTATCCAACCCCTTTTCAGCCCCATCACCAACCTCAACTGCCATGACACTGCCACCTCACTCTACAACTCTACTCTCTCTTCCACCCTTGACACTCTGGCCCCCATAACGACACGCAGATGTCCTCGCTCTCATCCACAACCATGGCACACTACACAAACACGATACATCCAGAGGTGCTCTTGCACTGCTGAATGACTACGGAAGAAATCACGTCTCCAAACTGCTATCATCCACTCACCTCCCTATCTGTCCTCAGGATCCATCTCCACTCATCTCTCCCCTCTCTACCACACTAATCCCAGCTCTCACACATGTTTCTGCTTCCCCTGGCTTCCAAACTGCTGGTCTATATTCGCCTTACCAGCTTTATTTCCTCTAACTCCCTTCTTGACACCTTCCAATCTGGCTTTCGGCCCCAACACTCCACTGAGACAGCTCTCACTGAAGTCACCAATGACCTGCTTACCGCCAAGTCAAAAGGTCACTTTTCAATTCTTCTTCTTCTAGATCTCTCTGCTGCCTTTGACACTGTCGACCATCCACTTCTACTCCATATCCTCTTCTCCCTCTGTATTTGAGACATTGCTCTCTAGTGGTTCTCATCATACCTACAAAATGGATCATTCAGTATCTCCTTCTCATACACCTCTTCTTCTCCTCACCCCATGTCTGTTGGCGTAGCCCAAGGATCAGTTCTAGGCCCCCTCCTCTTCTCCATTTACACACCCTCACTTGGTACCCTCATAAACTCTTTTGGGCTTCATAATCATCTCTATGCAGATGACACCCAAATCTACCTCTGCGCACCAGATCTATCCCCCTCTCTTCTAACGCACGCCTACAACTGCCTCTCTAGTATATCCTCTTGGATGTCCACCCACCATCTCAAACTCAACATGTCTAAAACTGAACTCCTAATCTTCCCTTCCTCTCCCACAGTGTCAATTGCTCTCATCTCTCTCACTGTCAACATCATTTTCCCCACCTCCCAAGCCCGTTGTCTTGGAGTTCTACTGAACCCCGCTCTTTCACCCCTCACATACAATCACGAACTAAATCTTGTCTTCTCCATCTCTAAAAAAACATCTCCAGAATTTGTTACTATCTTAGCCAAGACACAACTAAAATCCTAATACATTCTCTCATCATCTCTCAACTAGACTACTGCAACTCGCTTCTTTTTGGCCTACCCACCACCCGCCTTTCCCCATTTCAATCCATAATGAATGCCTCTGCTAGTCTCATCTTCTGTACACAACGTTCAGTGTCGGCATCACCTCTGTCAATCACTACACTGGCTTCCCTTAGCCTCAAGAATACAATTTAAAATCATGACTCTAACTTACAAAGCCCTCAACAATAACGCTCCCCCTTGCATCTCTGCTCTCATCTCCAAATACTCCCCCATCCGCCCTCTTCGTCCTGCTAATGACCTTCTTCTTTCTACTACTCTCGTCGCCACCTCTCACTCCTGCCTCCGGGACTCTTCTCGTGTTGCCCCTAGTCTCTGGAACTCCTTGCCTCGCTCCACCAGATTATCCTCTTGCCTCAAAACATTTAAAACCTCACATAAAACACATCTCTTTAAAGAAGCGTATCACCTTCCACCCTAACACACTTATCACCTTCCACCCTAACACACTTATCACCTTCCACCCTAACACACTTATCACCTCTCTCTCCCTCTTTTACCACTCAGTATACCTTATATTGTAAGTCTGCGAGTTTCTGTCCTAAGTACTTTGAGAATTCACCATGGACATTGGATTCCTAGCTCAAAGACAGGGCCCTTCTTGCTTTGCTTTATGGTAATTTGTATTTATCTGAACATAACTTATGTACAGCGCTATAGAATATGTCTGCGTGTTGTAAATGAACTATAATAATAATAATCTCAGTATGGGTCCTGTTATTCCCAGGCTTTGATGATCTGTAAAGCTGTGCAACACTTCAAACAACTGTTAAGCTTAAAGATTACAGTTTGTTGGGAGGTTTAGGAAAAGAAAGTACTGTAATTTCTTAGAAAAGTTATCAATATAAACGTTTAACTAAAAACACTGTTTTGCAAAGGATAGGTTGTAGTCAGTGTGTCTCCTTTTAAAGGCAATGTTTTACATCGAGAAAACGGATAGGTATAAAAGTTAATTTTGTTTCCATGGTTCATTTGAGTGAGACTGTTGATCTGGAAGTGAATCCAGTTTGTCCGGTGTGTTTGAGTCTAGATCATCCTCTGCAGCTGTAGTACTCACTCCAAGTTTATGAAGGAACATAGCTTTTTTGTTCAAGAACACAGACAACATGGATGCAGCATTGATGGAAGGCCAGGAGACCAAAGGAAGGATCCCAGGCATATTGAATATTCTTTGCTTGTAGTAGGTTATTCACTTCCTTACATTCCCGACTTCTCTGTAGTGTGAGTGGGAAGAACTGAAGAATTGTTTATGTGTATTCGAGGGTTAGTTCTTAGACCATGTGTAGCATTAAAAATTAAGCTTTTGGGAGGACCTTTTATAAAAAGCGGATTTCCTTATATGAGCGTTTCAATTGGGATTGTCTTATTCGTAAATTGTTTCTTCTAGCTCTGTTGTCCTGGATTCTCAGTGTGTGTTTAATGTGTGACATCTCTGAGATTTGAGTTCTGTCAGCTGCTATGACTGCATTTATTTTGGTCTCAGGATCGTATGTGTTTTGCCCAAGTGTGAGACTTGTTGGGAAAGACTTGCATTTTTGTCTGTTTCTTTCTTAAATGAGTGTGTAATTTGTTGATATAGTTTCTCCTAGGTCTGGAGACATGAATGCTGCTGAGTTTGGAGCAGGAATCTATGCGATAGTGAGTAATAGTTATTGCACAAGATGAGGAATGATATCAGGACGCCAAGTTAAGTAATATTGTAGAAAAAAAGTGTTTTGTGGTAATTTGGGAAAAAAGGTTTGTTGGTACAGGAGCTCACTCAATCTTTTGCTTCTCAGAGCAAGCTCCAAACCACACACTTAAATACGTTAACGCTTTTAAAGTTATTCAGATCAAGTGTTGCAGTATATAGATTAGAGGGGAGAGATACTGTATGATCTTAAATTAAGAATAATTTTGGACTACTGAAGCCTATCAAAAAGGCTTTGCAAGGCAGCAATTTGTTATCTGCAAATATATTCGTAACCATTTATATGCATGATATTATGCCCTTAACTAATGAGATTTGTTTGTAAAATTTGTCAATCTATTTTTTACACTAATTTATATCCTATGGTGACTATTAATACTTTTGTAGTATCTTAATGGCACCTTACCTAATACAAACCTTGACATTGCCCATTGTGACTTAGCTGCCATGGATATCCAAGAAATAAATAAGTTATTTTGTACTTCACTGTAATATTATCTGCCTGACATGGCAGTATTTCCCATTCTCACTGCCCCCTCCTCTATTTGATAGCTAAGATTAATTTATAGGAATGGGTTAATTTAGCTTTAGTCAGTGCTACCAGTTTAAGTGACTGCCATGGAAGAAGACAAAAAACAAACAAACAAGAGAACAAAAAAATAAAGATTGAACTCAGGAGGTAAGTTAAATTATGTTGTGGTTAAAGGGGCATGGGATGTTTCTGAATTTTACTAGGAATATAATATACCTATGTATCTTTATACTTTTATGTACTTCATTTTATTTAGAAGTGCTTATAAGCTTGTTTTTTCTGCCTACAATCTTACAAAGGAATTCCTAAGTGGTTTCTCCCCTCTGAAGTACACGGTCTTCATGAGCTGCAAAGTACAGGGGTTGCACTGTCTCAGTAACCAATCAGTGGTAACATTCTGCAACATGCTGCTTGAGAGAGTTCACTGATTGTCTAATTTGAAATGTTGCACTTCCATCTGTGTATTTATACGCTGCATGAGCTACAGAGGGATACCCTAACAGGTGAGAATTGTATGATTTTAGAACAGAGCTTTTAAGCACCTCTTAATAAAATAAAGTACATATATGTAAATAGAAACATGGGTATGTTATATTCCTAGTGAAGCCCAAAACCTGCGACTTTTAGTAGCCTTCACACTAAATCTATAGCACGAGTTAGGTACCAGTCCCATACTGATGAGATCCATTTAAAGATTAAATTAGTGACTCCCTGTGAGTAGGCTTTCTACCTTTTTAATCTATACTTTGCTATGTATGAAAGCTGTGTTTACAGCAGCAGGCATTTGTTAAAAGCAGCCATGTATAAAGTGGTATTAGGTTAAAGAATTAAAATGCATGCTTCATTTGCATGTCCCTGTCCAGTTTCCCCAGAGTGCAGTGCAATAGCTGTATTTCTTCAAATTAGGAGCAGGAAATCAATTTTTCAACTTAATTTTAGACATTCAAATGTAAACGCAATTTTACTTTTATTTATATATACAGTCGGTCCCCGGTTACAGATGAATTTTGAATGTCCATTGTTTTATCAAACATTTGCTTGTCTTCATCCACCTCTGTGCCAGGAGGCTTGATCAGCTCTGCTTAGAAACTGGACTAAAAAGTAAAGGGACGAGGCCTTTAGGACAGCTGCAATTTGTGTACAATATAGCGATTACCTCTGTGTATATTGGGGGCTTATATTGCTGGGTGAGTGATAGCCTAGCCCAGCCTGTTTCCAAGATCCATGATGGCCCCCAACAAGGCACAGGGAGAAGAAGAAAAAGCACATCTGTTTGAGGAGAAAACAGACCATTTAAAAACAGTATGCATTTTAAAATTTAGAAAAAAATATTCACTTTTATTTTAAAGTATAAGCATCAGAAACAAACATATGTGCTTACTTTGAAATGCCTTACCGTGGTCCTCTAAGGCAGAAGGAAAACATTCCATAAGGCTACCTTTGTGTATTTTAACAATCTGTTTCTCATGGTCAGTACCATTCTGTTAAGTTGCCATTTCTGTTTTTTTGTGTTGCCTTACCCAGCCTGTGGGCTTTGACTTCAGAAGGAGTCTCAGAATTAGAAACCTTATCTTTAAAGGAAAGTACTCAAGCACAAGAATTTTCACCTAAGGTTGTATATAGGCTTTCCATGGAACATAATTTTTTTCCCCTTTCTTGTTTACATGCAGCTTTTGGGAACTGTTATATTTGGATATTGTGAACGAAGGATTAACAATTTCTATCATTGGTAAAGCTTGCTTATTTCAGGGAAAGCCAGTTCCAAAAAGCTTAAGGATACAAGGACTGTGTCTACTGATAAAGCCTGAGATATTCACATTTTTATAAATGTCGGTGTGGTCATATTCCTCTCAAGTTTATTAAATATCAATTTAGATAGTTCCTAAATAGTTATACATATGTGTTTTCTGGATATGCTTACTCTGATACAGTACATATTACATTGTTGTAATTATGAATTAGGTTGTGTCTCGATTTCCAAGGCTCTGTTACATCTGGTAAAATGCTGTCATGGTGCTGCTAAAATAGTCTATTTTTACTCTTCTTTAAAGATTTACATGTGATCCTTCTATAAAGATATCACCTACTACAAACATTTTTTTTTTATATGTAAGATTTTGAAGACTGTATACATAGGATTCTTACTCCTAGCTTTGATTATTTTGTTTCCTCAGCTCTCATAGTCTCAATTGCATAAATGAGATGTGTTTCTTTTAGTTGAGTACATTTTGGAGCATTGCTATATATCCGGTTATGGTTATACAATATGTTTTGCTTACAACACCTTTTGTTTTATCAGAGTTTGGCATGCTATCAAAATATGATATTTTTTGTTTATAAATTGTATTTCTTTTTCCCCTCAGATTCCAGAGCACCAGCATACAGGTGAAAATGTCAAGGAAGTTTTATTAGATTCTTGCCCAAGTCAAGAGACTTATAATGAGAAAAAAGAAATTAAAATGTTGGTTGGCAGTAAGGAACATGTTGATGTGGATCTCAAAAAATTAGGTGGTGAACCTGTGGAACCCAAACAAGATAAATGTTCTGTGAAGGAAAATAAAAAAGTTTTACCAAACAAGAAGGGGGAAGACCATCATCTGCAGAAAACCAAAGAGAAAAAAAAGCTGGAGGGTGACCAGGGTAAAAAAATAGAAAAGGAATGTACTGGGAAAAACGATAATGGCATATGTGAAAGAAAAGAAAAAAAAGCAAATGAGCCAAAAGACGTGGGGGAAATAAAACAAGAGAAAGAAACTTTGAGAACAAAGGACAGTTTGAAAAAGGGTAAGGAAAACAAAGAATCTTCAAAAGAACAAAAAGCAATTTTGGAAAAGCAAAGCTCAGTGGATGAATTGCGACATACTGGAAAAATACACGATACAGACAAAAGTAACAAAGAACACTTAGGATCTAAAGGGTCTACCATGGTGGTGCTAAAAGATAAGCCAAAGTCAAAAGAACATCATCAAAAAAGTAAATTAGGAGAAAAAGATAGTAAAAAAGACAAGTTTGAAGATAAGATGGAGGTGAGAGACTCTGGTAACGATCTTAAGAGCGTAGTCAGAGACAATGACCTAATGGAAGGAATACCTCAATCTGTGGAATCTCTGAGTGCATTAAAAACAAATGGAAAGACATTTGACAAGCAAAAGGAAAAGCTAAAGGATAAAGATATGTTAAAAACAAAGGTGGATGAGAAGAAAGAGAAAAGGGATAAAGACACCAATAAAAATAATGAAAATAAAGAGAAAAAAGACAAAGAAATTAAAAATGAGAAGAAAAGGAAAGAACATGGTCAAGACAGTCGGGAACGCTCTGGTAAAAAGAGGGAAAGAGAGGATAAGCCAAAAAAAGAACATGATCTAGAAAGCAAGAAAACAAAAATAGATTCTAAAGACAGTGAAAAGGAGCTGAAAACCCAAATAAAGAAAGAAAAGGACAGCACAAAAGTGGAAAGTGAGGAATTGGGGAAGCAGAGTAAAGAACATAGTTCCAGAAAAAGAAAGAGTGAAGAAAAGAATGAAGCGACAAAAGCTAAGAAAATTAAAGAAAAAACTGAAGGAATAAGTATTAAAGAAGAAAGCGGAACAAAAGACAGAAAAATTAAAGAAGAAAAACAAGGGACAAAAGCCAGGAAAACTAAAGAAAAGAAAAAGGAGGAAGATTCAAAGTGGAAATGGTAAGTACTGTATTTTTCCGTGTGTGATTATATTTTTTAACATTTTTTTTTTTTTTTTAAAGTTTAAAATAGGGGGATCGTCTTACACAGAATGTTGCAATTAGATACCCTGGTCTGGCACTGTAATGCAGCATCTGGTCACTAGTTTTAGGGCAGGAGAAAAGATCATGCGTATTGGAAATGCATTGGTTCCAATTAGATTGTGTTACAATGCTTGTGTTCATAGAAATTTGTATTTTTTAGCTTCTTATTTTGTTACACATATATTTAAGTGCACTTTGTCATGATTTTTACTGATTTCCATTCCAGCTCAGTATTCTTGTAATCCCTGTGTTAAACCGGAAAAATGCAATGCACATCGCAACGGAGTAATAAGTGATGTGATCACAGGGATATTGAGCTGGAATGAAAATCGGGCAAAATCATGACAGAAAGTGCCCTTAAATATATGTGTAACACAAAAGGTTTTAAAATGTACACATTTATTTATTTTTTAATTTTGAGCTCCAAAAATAGGGGTCGTCTTATAGACGGAAAAAAAGGGTATTTTGTCTTCATTAAATATATACTGATATAGCTGTGCATTTGTTGCATAGATAATACTGCATGATCCAATCTAGAATAGCATCTTGATAATATGAAACTGATTGTTACATTTAATGGTCTTTCTGTTTAAATATACTTTTTTATACACTAATTTTACAGATAAATGAGTTTTTGCTGATAGTATCCAACCTCTTTAGGAGTTGATATCAAATTGTATAGTAAAAGATATACTGTATATACTCGAGTATAAGCAGAGTTTTTCAGCCCTTATACGACTTATACTCGGCTTATACTCGAGTCACCACCCCCGTGTCTCACCAACTGGTGCCACTTATTAACTTGCCAATCATTAGGGAGAAGATCTCTGGCTAAAGACGTATTAAACGCGTTGATGAATTGCCCCCACTGAAACTAGT
>CM050166.1:11371271-11389119 GCA_027410445.1 Discoglossus pictus
TAGTTACAGAAAACCCATCAACCAACAATTTACTACATGCAAGTAGTAGCCATCCAAAAACTCAATTTGACGGTATTCTACTAGATCAATACCTAAGAGTAATAAGTCGTTCCAATGCTCCTGATTTGAGGGGGGCAGCAAAAAATCTCTAGACTTGCTTTATTAAGAAGTGTACAGTAAGAAAGCATACTATAGAGCTAAAAAAACAAAACAGATACCCTACTTGTAGATCAGAAGAAAAATAATGAAGATATAGTACGGTGCATTGGTACATATAACAACCAATGCTCTGAAATAAGGAGAATCTTTAACAAACATTGGAATATACTACTAGATGATAAGGATTTGAAACCGTTCTTACAAGATCATGCTCAAATTACCAGTAGGAGATCTACAAATCTGAAAGATTTACTCTCCAAGAGTCAGGCAGGTTAGGTTTTTGTAGCCATGTATTTTTCTTTTTAAGAGCTGTTTCAAAAGGCAATCTTGTAAGGCCTGCAATTTCATTAAACCAGCAAAACTGTTTACATCATTTGATGGCAATCAAGTATTTGTTTTACATGTCATAAAGTGGCGTATTGTATATTTATATTTAATAACTTGTGTTTGTGACTAGAACACATTTATAGTGTCCAAAAGGACTGACACTCCAATAGCCCAACATGTAAATCAAATCTTTTTAGCCATTCACCATATTGAAAAATCAATAAGAAAAGGTGATTTGGATAAATAATTATTGAAGAAAGAGGCTAAATGGATTTATACATTGAAGACTAAAAAAAAAACCTTTGAGACTGAATGATGGCTTTACCTTCTTCCCATATATTTAAATAGGTTTCACCCTACTGTATGTTTTGCCCACCTATGAAGTAATCATATTTGCAAAGAACGTATATGTATATTTCAGATTATGATTAATTTTACATGATCTGAATTAAATAGAAACATAGTATTTTATTAGAGGACAAATAATCACAAAAAAAGTAAAATGAAGAAGATATATTACACAATAAAATTTAAATAAAGACACACATCTATTAAATGCTTATTGTGATTAAACAGTTATAGTGGACACATTGTGATAAAATTCATGAAGCAAATCATTATTATCAATACCTGGAATATGTATTTAATAATGTATATAGGAATATAAATTGTCATTATTAATGTTGATAGAATGCACTATGTCAAAATAGACTTGAAATATCAAATAGAATGAACCAATGAGTGACCCACTATGAGGTATAAATCAAAAAAGATATGACAACCTCTAATATAACTATAATATAATATACACATTTCTATTGCAAATAGCATAAGTATAGTCAGGAAAATATGAAAGAATTGAGAATATGTTCTTAAGCTTTTATTCACATTTAACAAAAATGGCAATGTTTGTCACTATGGCAACCAAAAGTCTATAAAGAGGCTGCCACAGACCCAGGACGCGGGTCGCAAGCCAATGACGTAATCAGCAAGCGTCTAGGCTGCTATTCACGTGCAACTCTATTAGTCTGAGCTATAGTTACATAGTTATAGAAAGTCTAATAATGGGACAAGACTTAACATAGCAGACTGATGTATGGATTTAATATATAAAGATACATGTGTGCACTGTACTCTGGAACTCTCAATAGAGGCAGAAATACTTTAAAAACGCAGTGGCTTCCATTAACTGATTTCTAGATATAAGACCAAAAACAGATCCGGAGCTCGTTATGAACGCAAACATATTCTAAACTTTTATTAGAATTTCTTAAAAGGCCAGTACACAGTCACTATGGCACTTTAATATATATTAGCATTTTTTCTTCGCAAAAGGTAATGTTTTTTCCCTGATGGCACTTGGCACTTTAGTACATATGTCTCTGTCACTTTATAATCATTAAAGCCTTTATTCATTTGATAAATTCGTTGAAGCTATTTCTGCAAAATAAATTCCAGGATAGTCAATTTAATTAAACCTATGTATTAATATTGCATTGAAAATAGATCCCCTTTATAAGTATTTGTCATAACACATGGCTCATTAGAATAATATTCAACTTGAGTCCAACACTGTGTCTGTTCATACAATTTTAAGGTATTACTATTTTAACCAAGTATTAAACGATTTGAGGTGTGCCCTATAAGGGGATCATTTCTCTAAACTTTAAGATTTATTATTTCCTATCCCTAAAAGAACCCTCTGATAAATCTTTGTTCTGTAAACTTTATACCTAGAGCCACCGTTCCATTTGTATTTATATAAATTCCATGTAGGGACTGAAAGTCTGGTTCAAAGAGATTTAGTTAAAATCAAAATAGTCAGATGTCCATGGGAAAAGTAAAAGTAGTGACAAGTGTAAAAACTGCATACTCGGACTACATTTCCCAGCAAGCCTCCGTTTGTCCTGAGGTCATTCCATGACAGCTTCCTGTTGTAAGGTCATGTGAGTTACATGCTGAACAAACATCCACATGTGCATTGCCGGCTGGTATGCCTTTGCTACACGAATTGTATTCTGCTTCGTGCCCCTAACTGCGTTACTGGCATGTTGCATCATGGCTGCAGACTGCTTTTTAAACCTTCATTTAGATTGTGGCGTGTGAAAAAGTGTGGCTTATATTTCACTACAGTTTCTGTAACACAGACACAGGGTTGCTTTGCAAGGACTATAGCAACATCTACTAAAATTTGGTATGAGTGTCACATTTAATTTCATTTTCTGTTTTGTGTTAGTACTTTAGTGTGCTTCATTTTATGTTTCTTTTTTAATTTACAATCTAAATTCACTGTAGTGATTTTCTCAGGGTCATAATGAGCTTTCAGTAAAATATTTGTCTGTCTGAAATGGTAATAAATGTGATGGATGTTTGTGGGGTTTTGTAGCAGGAAGTGTTAGTCCCATACCTAGAGTATAGGGCTATGATTTATGCAATAGATTCCCAAACTGTCCTCTGCATATACAAAGTTTAATACAATTATGATTATAGTGGATAGGATAGAGGTTTTCTTGTTTGTCACAATTTACACTGCAATAAAACTTAGTGCATTATAGTTATTAAACTGCATGCAGAAAATCATTAGGTGAGTCCACTATATTGAAATGGTCTGCCAAACACTTAGCAATTTTCAGGTAGTTCTTTGAAGATGAAGAAAAGATAACTGTTACCTATAGCGTCCTTCTGTGAAGCTTGGTAAATCTATTTCAATGTACTCCAGGCTGGTATAGGAGGGCACTCTACAGAAGCACTGCTGGGCATGAACAGCAAATAACACACACTGCAGAACTATATGATTACTCCTTTGCCACCCAGCTGGTAATACATTTAGAAGACTAATGCAAAATGGTCCTACCACCATCAACCAGGCATTCAGCGCTGAACAACTGAATGAATATAGATAGATGGATAGATACACACACAAATCAGGAAAGTTTGTGATCATTCAGTGTTTACATTTTAAAAATGCTCTTCAGGGCTGACTTCTAATTTCCTTAATTTATGTATATTTTTGTCTTAAATTTATGTTGAAAAAAACTTTATATTCTTAGTTGTAGGATTGCCCTAAAATTATAAGCTTTTGAAATTTGATCCAATTTGGGGATATGACTTTAGCAATTATTTTGTATATTTTGCTTTGTTTTTGTTTTTCTCAGTTACATAGTTACATCGTAATTGAGGTTGCAAAAAGACTTCGTCCAAGTTCAACCTTTTTAGATCTCCTCTGATCTGCAATATGAAGATTAATTGTTATTTGATCCAGAGGAAGGCAAACAGAAAAAAAAACTGTGAAACGTTGCCAATTGTCTCAAAAGGGGGAAAAAATATAAAATTCCTTCCTGACCCCAGATACTGGTGATTGCACTCCTCCCTGGATCAATACTCCCTCTCTAGTTATTATTACTCTATTATTATTATTATTATTATTATTATTATTACATTTATCATCTCTCTTTTTTTTTTTTTTTTCTCCAGAAATAAAATGTAAACGGTTTATCACTTATCTTTTTACCTGCTCTTCCTTATCAGGTGGGAAGAAGATAAACTTGAGGATGGTGTGAAATGGAAGTTTCTGGAACATAAAGGTCCTTACTTTGCTCCTCCTTATGAACCACTTCCAGATGATGTAAATTTCTTCTATGATGGTGAGCACAGATACATGGGCTATTTTTTTTATTTTTTCAGACTATTTCATGGGAGTATAGTGTAGATTACACAAACTGAATTCTAGAACAGAAAACCAGAATTTTTATGTACATCTGGTGATGTAACTATCAAAATGGATGTAGATTGTTCATTCACCCCATTAAATATATTATTTAGAAATGTATACCTTTTGAATTGATGGATCATATATTGTTTGGACCTTAGGTTTATTAAAACTATTACTTTAGGGATCTATCCCTCTTTGCCTGCTCACTTCTTCTGCAGCACTGACCGCTGCAGTTACAGGTGCCATAAGCCGTTGGGCGCTGTGTGTTTTCGGGCACCATCAAGTGAAGGCAAATAACTATTTTCCCCTCTGACGTGGCGCAAATAGACGGCGCTGAATCAACAGCGAGGCCATTGCTATGTTCGGAGCGGGCACTCTGCCCCCCAGGGCCTCGGGCGCCCCTGTCATAGCTCTTTTGTCAGCGTGCCTTATATGCTAAAATCGGCAGAGCCATCTGTCGGCCGGAGGCGGAACTGCAGCTATCAGATTTTGCGATGGTGAAGAGGAAAGGACCTACTTTAGAAATATCACTAGGCAGCTATTGTCTATGATTCGTAATGTGCCAACATATTCCATAGCAATATACAGGAATTAAGTACAAATAAAAATACATTAATAAACATGTGGCAAAAGTGTGGTGAGCCCCATCTTTGAGTTTAAAAGGTTATGTACATGATACTATTCCCAAAGCACCTTACAAGATTGGAAATTAGCAAACTTACAATCTAATGGGAGTGGGAGAGGCAGAAACCTGGACAAGAAACCGTTAAGAATTTGGAAGGACCAGGAAGAGAGAGAAAGTTCTGATGTTGTAAGACGGGCATAGTGTTTACCTGGGTAGAAGATGTAAGAAGTTGGGGAGATGTTTCCATATAGTAGGAGACAGTAGAAATCTGATAGGGATACATTGTGAAACAGTGGGGCTAGGATGCAGTTACTCTCTTTACCTAGTGCTTGTTGTGGAGAGTGCTGAAAGCTAATCGGGGTGGGTGAAGTGTTGACACATGACAGCATATACTGCTGATTGGTCAGGTGCAAGTGATTTCAAGATCTCCTTAAATGGGTGAGCTATGTTAAAGGAGTTGTTTTAATTGGACATAAACTTCCAGTTTAGTTGACAGGCTCCATCTCTTACAAGGTTATCAAGGGGTGGGAGCAATTCTGATTGGGAGGCAGTCCTGAAAGGTGAGATACAAGCTTCTGACTAGACTGGAGTAGATGCTTGTATTGGCTGGTGGTGTGTTTAATTTGGCTTACTTTGGCAAGGACTCTGAACATTTACAACTGCTTTCTAGACACTGACAGGCCTGATTACCTCATAAGAGGAGGAAATGAGCAGGTCAATTACAGGTCAACAAGTAGGTTTGATTTATTTTATTTTTTTCTTCAAAATAATTGACCAGGAATTTAATTAAATGTCCATTCTTAATTTATAACATTTGGGGCAATATGCAATTCAAAGCCCACAACTCGATCGCAGACAGCCAAGTTTGTTGCAGACTTCCGTTCGTCTCCGATTGCAATGTTATTCAGTTGCGCAAGGCTGCAAGTTGCAGGGCCGAAGCCAAAACCGTAAACCATGCACTTGTTCGGAGCAGTTCAGGACTGGAACATGATCCATTAAGCAAGCCCGTAACCTCCCATTTAAATCAGCCAATAGAAAATGAGACCTTTTATTGCAGCAGTAAAACATGGAGGCTACATGTCATTCATTTAGGTTCGGGGGCCCAATATGCGATCACTCGCAAACCCTCCAAATAAAGAATTATGAAAGTGAATGCCAATATTGTTCTAGTCCTTAATTTGTATTAACTCATTGATACTAGAGATCGATTTATCCCCAAAATGAAACCTAATAAATAAATCAAATTTCTTTTGCCAGTTTGTGGGCTTTCCACGTTATTTACAGTGCAGTATTGATTTTTTTATTTGCATTTTACAGTGCTACGAATAGGTGTTTAACCCCCTTACAGGTCCTCTCTAGCACTCAGAGGATTTTCTCCTCCATTTGCGGGCTTGGGGAAATTAAGCAATTGAATAGCGATTTGAGATCTTAGCCTCGCGAAGTGAAAGATCAAAGGCTGCTGGAGGATGTAAGTTACGAGTTTAACCAGCCCCATTTTTTCAAGGACGTTAACTGGCTTGCTCTTCTTACCTGCTTGGGGAGATCCCCACTGGCAGCCATGTTTGGAGGAGGTAGGTAGGCAGGATCAGTGTAGGCAGTGTATTCAGTGTTTTTGTGCTGAATTGGTTGACAGCTACGGGACAAGCTTATCAGTGGTTTCATACGTGATGTCACTGTTAAGCGCCCCCCATGCTGAAGGGAATCAGAGCAGGTTAGTATGCTTTATTTTATTTTATTTTTTTTCTTTGTTTTACTTTTCATGTATTAATATTGATCTTCCTATTTAGGTTGTAGAAAGCAATCTAGGGCACTTAAGTATTCCTTTAAGACCTAATATTTCCTTTCTCTAATGTATTCTTTCTCACTTTCATGAAATGTTTATCTACTTAATCTTCTCATTTTGTATTAGAAAATTACGAAGCCCTCTTTTTCAGAGCTTTGGTAATGCCTTCATTTGCCCAAGATTATCTCTGTGTATATAATAAATAATTATTTTGTTACTTCACGATAAATTCTATTTCTTTGAAGTCTTTAACAGCAGCACACAGACTTTTCTTCTGTGAAGCCTAGAAGACATTAAAGAAAGTAGAATACGGTCTGCCACAAATTATTATTTTTATTATTATAGTTTATTTATAATGCGCCGACATATTACGTAGCGCTGTACATAAATTAGGTTCAGACAGTGATAAATACAGATTAACATTCAGCAAAGGAAGGAGAACCCTTTCTTTGAGCTAGGAATCCAATGTCCATGGCGAATTCCTAAAGTACTTAGGATAGAAACTCGCAGACTTACAATATAAGGGATAGTGAGTGGTAAACGAGGGAGAGAGAGGTGATGAGTGTGTTAGGGTGGAAGGTGATACGCTTCTTTAAAGAGATGCTTTTTAAGTGAGGTTTTAAATCTTTTGAGGCAAGAGGATAATCTGGTGGAGCGAAACAAGGAGTTCCAGAGACTAGGGGCAGCATGAGAAAAGTCCTGGAGGCGGGAGTGAGAGGAGCTGACAAGAGTTGTAGAAAGAAAGTCATTAGCAGAACGAAGAGGGCGGGTGGGGGAGTATTTGGAGATGAGAGCAGAGATGTAAGGGGGAGCATTATTTTTGAGGGCTTTGTAAGTTAGGGTCATGATTTTAAATTTTGTTCTTGAGACTAAGGGAAGCAAGTTGAGTGATTGACAGAGAGGTGATGCCGACAATGAACGTTGTGTATGGAAGATGAGTCTAGCAGAGGCATTCATAATGGATTGAAGTGGAGAGTCGGCTGGTGGGTAGGCCAACAAGAAGCGATTTGCAGTAGTCTAGTCGAGAGATGATGAGAGAGTGTATAAGGATTTTAGTTGTGTCTTGTGTAAGATAGTGACGAATTCTGGAGATGTTTTTTAGATGGAGAAGACCAGATTTAGTTAGTGATTGTATGTAAGGGATGAAAGACAGAGCGGAGTCCAGTAGAACTCCAAGACAACGGGCTTGGCAGGAGGGGCTGATGATGATGTCTTTGTTGAGAGAGAGAAATGTGAGGAATTGACGCTGTGGGAAAGGTAGGGAAAATTAGGAGTTCAGTTTTAGAGATGTTGAAGCTTGCTGCTGTTCTTATTCATCCAGTTTTCTACTGGTAAACACTCTGTCCAGTGAAGCATAATTGTATTGTTTAATTTTCATTATACATTTGTAGGAAAACCTATGAAGCTGAGCCTTGCAGCTGAGGAAGTGGCCACTTTTTATGGTAAAATGTTGGATCATGAATACACCACAAAGGACATATTTCAGAATAATTTCTTCACTGACTGGAAAACTGTAAGTTTTGGAGAGATCTATTGACATCATTTATATGCCATTACTATTAATAGAAGATTAATTCACTTTACCAACAACCAGGCCACGGATTTAAATGTAAATGTAATTTTGTTCTTTGCAAGACATTTAAATTGTCTGTATTTGTATTTTTATCTTACACTTTTAAAATGTAATCTTCGTTTGGTCTTACATACTCTTTCAGCAAATGACAAGTGAAGAGCGAAAGACTATTAAGCATTTGCATAAATGCGACTTCTCTGAGATTCACAAGTATTTTTTTGACAAAAATGAAGCTCGCAAAGCATTACCCAAAGAAGAAAAGCAGGTATGAAACATGCACATATTAAAAAAAAAAAAAAAAAAAAAAAAAATCTGATCTATAGGTCTGCGGTGTAATGGGGCAGAGAATGTGGATGTTTTTTTTTGTTTTGTTTTTGGGCTGAGGATGAACACTTTGCATGGAGGAAAAAAAAGTGTTTGTCACAAATGAAAAACTGTTCATTGTTTTGTTTTTGCCTTAGTCTGACCTGCTGCACACAGCCGCACAGGGCATGGCTGTGGTATAAAAGGCTTAATTTATGTTCAGAACGCTTTCTATATTTACAGCAAATACGTTTTTGGAGCTGGGTCGCATGGTTAGAAAAGAAACCAAGGCCAGTTCTTATATGACCATTGTAGTCATATATTTAATATTCAGGTTTTGGAGAATTACAATCGAAAAATTATTTTAGTATGTAAATAAAGTAGGGTGCAGTGCCAGAACAAAAAAAACAAAAACAATTCAGAGGGCAAACTAACCTTAATAGGTTAGTTCTATGGATAAAACCCACTCTGAGAGCAGTCTATATTACCCTGAACAGGTTAAACCATAAACCTCCTATGTACGTTTTGGCCTTGATTGGGCCTCATCAGTGGGGTGAAGCTGCACAGTGAGCAAGGAGTCCATGTCTGGAGCCCCTATAACAATTATGGAGGCTAACCACCAAGAGTTATTTGGGTTCTGGCACTTTGTTTATTCAATCACACATGCAGTTTTGCCCTTATGGTGCTCATCAGTGTTAGGTTTGTTCTGACAACAGTGGATTGAAGCTGTATAGAGTACTCTGAAGTATACTATGGTGGGTAAGAAGGAGATTTAAAAATCCTCCACTGTGAAACCAGTTAGAAAACAAAAAGAATATTACACTTACACATCTCAAACAGACTAAAAGTACCTGTTTCTTTTCCCATTTAATTTGTCAGTGTTCCCACTGCGCAAATGAGGGTCAATATGTACCACGTCTTCAGAACATCACCTAAGCCAAGGAAGTTTTTTCAATCCCCTTTTATATATCATATTTTCTTTTTTTAAAGCTTAATTGTTTGTGTCTGCCCTTTACAGCTCATGAAGTGCAGTGTTTCTCATATTAGCATGTCAAGTTACCTCTCAAGTAGCATGCTGCAGAGTGTTGCCACGGACTGGCTGTTCCGAGACAGTGCCACCCCTGCACTTAGAAGTACACTGTCTTGATGAGCTGCATAGAGGAGAAACCAGTTATAAAAAAAAGTGTATAAGCACTTTGTATTAAAAATAAAGTACATAGACGTAAATACATACACCGCTACATTCCTAGTGAAATCCAGAAATCTTTAAGGTCAGGCAGACGTTCCTTATAATTTTCATGATTTCGAACAAGCTCTATTTTGTTTCTCTTCCTACAAGTCACCTTGTTAAAGCTATGCCTAAAAAAAAAAATTGTATTCTTTCTCCCAAATTTGGATTTTTTTTGAGCAAAAATAAACCTAATATTTTTCTAGAAACTGAAAGAGGAGAATGCTAAATTACAGGCAGAGTATGGGTACTGCACAATGGACGGACACCGTGAGAAGATTGGAAACTTTAAAACTGAGCCACCAGGCCTTTTCCGGGGCCGTGGAGACCATCCAAAGATGGGGATGCTGAAGCTAAGGATAATGCCAGAGGATGTCATCATAAATTGCAGCAAGTAAGTGTTTATATGTCTGAATTTTGTGGTGTATGTCTTTCATAGATTTATTTCCAGTCATCGAAGACCAGTACTTTTTTTGTTTATAGATTTATTTAGATCCTGTTTTGAATGAGTCCTATAAGTATATGTAATAAATGTGCATGCGCTAAACTGAAGAAGACTAGAAATTGAAGAGCAAAAGCACAGTGATCGTGGGAAACTCCTTCTGTTCCGTTCTTGTAATTAGAAACACTCACTTAAGTAATCGTTTATTGCGATCTGAAAAGCATGCCTGTCTGTCCAGGTAAGTTAGATATTATTTATATGCTTTGTATATTGTAATCATTCATCTTGGGCAAGTCAAATTTGACTAATTGTAAGTCAGTGGAATTTATAATAATGGCAGCTAGACATAAGAGGAGAGTTGCAAGAGGGACAGATTTTTTGGCTCGTCCGGTCTTATGCGACTCTGCGGACCTATGGCCCACAGCAGGCCAGGTACATCTGTCGGCCACTGCCCCTCCACGCTCCCTCATGCTCATGTTCATTGTTTCAATTACTTCATCTATCCATATCTGCCGTCTCCTCCTTTGTGTGCCTTCAAGCTTTCCCAGCGTCGGAGTCTTTTCTCGAAAAATCCTGTATTCTCATAATATGGCCAAAGTATTTGAGCTTTTGCCTCCTGATCAAACCTTCCAGTGAATACATTTTTTTCATTCCTTGTAGTATGGATTGATTGGATCCTCTTGCAGTCCAAGGGTCTCTAAACAGTTTTCTCCAACACCACAATTCAAAGGCTTCAATTCTACAGTGCTCAGACTTCTTTATGGTCGAGCTCTCACATGCATATGTTATTACTGGGAATACCATAGTTCTAACTATGCTGACCTTTGTTGATAATGATCAATTTTAATAGCTTGTCCAGACTTGCCAAAGTGCTACCTAGAAGTAAACCGTTTTTTAATTTCATGTCTGCAGTCATCATCTGCAGAGATCTTGAAGCCCAGGAAAATAAAATCTGTTTCTGCCCTCACTTCATCCCCATCGGTTTGCCAGGAATTGAGATTGCTATACCATACTTTTAAAATCTATGCAAAATGTTACGGAGGAAATCAAGCATTAAACTGTGTTTATAAAAGATACAATAAACAGAAGACGGACCTGTCGACTATCAACAAATTTGAGTCCCCAAATTATCTAACTAATAAGCTACAGTGTTCTCTCCCCGAAATTTTCACCAGCCGGGTGGCATGAAAGAGTAGCCAGGTGTATGTCTGTGTTATTTGGGCAATGCTTCTAAAACCGTGGGTGTAGCACCTTCCTAAATCAGCCTGGGGAGAACACTGGCTATCATGGCCCAGAGAAAACTTCCAGTGTCAGACATTAAAGGTAAGAGAAAGATGCAATTGGTTAGTGCTAAAGTATCTAGAATAAATTAGGAGTGAAATGTCAATTAGTGCACTGGGTTGGAAATCTAAATTTCAGACCTATGATGTAAAGATGCTTTTTAAACTTTTTCTCTCATAGTGAATAATAAAACATGGAACTAGCTGAAAAATATTGAGAGCCCTCATTAGCTCCATGACATTAATTGGTGCTAATGGCATAGAGCTACCATAAGGAGAAATGACATCTGAGCATAGGCTGTGGTACTTATATTTTTGGAGGCCACAATGTTATAGTGTGCGCATATTGGCTAATGTCCCTTGGGAGGCCATGTGGTCGCTGATCTAGGTGAATGATCTGAATCTTCCCCCGTTTCTATTGGCCTTGCACCCCCAAAGGCCACTGAGAGGGGTAAGTCCAGTGTATTGGAGTGAACAAAATAGCGTTCTCCATTACATCAACCTACTCTCTGTTTAGTGGGTTCTCGTGGTCATCAAATACACTTGTCATTGGGCAAGCAATGTCTGTGCCTGACCTCTGCATATGTCTCCTCCTGGCAACTTCTTTGCATATAGCCTTGGAAATTGTCGTGAGACCTAAAAAAATATGTAGCATCCATGCTCATGTAATTAATGCAGCTTCTCTGAATAGGAATTTTACAGATTTTTTAATTATACTTCAACCAAGTTATTTCATAAATTATTATGTCTTGGCCACTATTCAACAGCGCCCTGTAAGACACTTATTAAAGAGGTAATATGGACAAGGACACTTTCTATATACACTTTAATAATGGTTCAGTATCTCTGGTACATTTCCTCTCTGAGTAATAGTATATGGGTGTATTAAGGATACTTGTCTGCCAGTGAAGTCTACAGATGTGTGTATGCTGAGCATTTTCTTTTGGCTTCAATGAATTGTAAACCGGTTTTATTTAATATTTTTTTTTCATGTAAAATACAACTTTGGCAATGTTAAACATCATCTTCATAATATGAAGAAGAATACTCCACTGATTTTGACATTGTATTTTTTTCTCTTTCTTAGAGAGTCAAAGATTCCAGAGGCACCTCCTGGTCACAAATGGAAAGAAGTGCGTTGTGACAATACAGTTACTTGGTTAGTTTCTTGGACTGAAAATATCCAGGGAGCCATCAAATACATTATGTTAAACCCAAGCTCCAAACTTAAGGTCAGTATGTTTGGGAAATACCAGTTAGTGCAAATTGCAGGACCACTATACAGTGAGAAAATAAATGTTTGGAAACAGATTCTTACTAAGGACATTATTAAGCAGGAAAAAGGAGATAGTTAGTTTTTAATTATAACAAAATACATTTTAATGCCTCTGCATGATCCTGGAGGGATCATGATACATTGGTTAAAATTGTATGCGAAAGGGGTGTTTACATGTCTGGAGATAACTACACCCCCCCCCAAAAAATTCTGTTTAAGATTTTATTTTAATTTTTTTGCTTATTCCTGTGGCTTACACAGCTTTCTGCTAATATTATTAATTCGGCATATACTTGTCTTTTTTTTTCTTCTTAAACTGCTGTGTTTTTTTATCATGTGTTTTAAAGCAATTGTCAGTGTTTCTCCAAAAATATTCATAGCAGTTATTTTTTTTTTTTCTTCAAACAAAGATGTAGTTTTTTTCCTCATTGGGAACAGAATCTGGATCTAATATAGACTAGTGCTGATATTCTCTGCATCTAGCTGGATGCCTAAAATCCTACATTTCCACAACAAAGGTATAGAGATAAACCTCCCCGCCTTTTTTTTTCTTTTCGGTACTTAAAAAAACGTGTTGCCCCATGAACTGTAGCAGAGCAATGTAGTTCTGCTACAGTTCATGGGGCAACATGTTTTTTATCAGGACCGAAAAATAAAAAAAGGCTGGGAGGTTTATCTCCGTACCTTGTTGCCATTCTAACCTTTTAATGTTCATCTCTGCAATGCTTTCGTTTAATTATCATGTTTAATAATCGTGTTTAATAAAACTAACCTTTGGTATCAAGAAAGGGTTTATAAAATGAGAATGTTATGTTTTCTTACTAGGTTTACAAAAATCTGATATTAATGATAACCCCATTTCCTGTTTTTTTTTTCTGTTTTTTTAAGGGAGAGAAAGACTGGCAGAAGTATGAGATTGCTCGACGTCTGAAGGGTGTAGTAGGTCAGATCCGATCGCAGTATCGGCAAGACTGGAAATCCAAAGAGATGAAGAAAAGGCAGAGAGCAGTCGCCCTGTATTTCATAGATAAGGTATAGAGAATTTTTGTAAGCAGGCAACACAGATTACCTTTTTCCTTTAATAAGCACAGTCACAGAATACAGAGCTAAAATGTGCTCACCCCAGATAAATGTGTCTGAGGAATGGTGGTGGTTGTTCGGTTGTGCAGCACACCAGGCACAACCCCTCTGAGCTCCCTCAAGCTTATCTACCTTCCATCCTACCTTCTTTGTGTGCCTTCAATCTGTGTCTGCATTATAGTCTTCCTTAGGAAATCCTGTCTTCTCATGATATGGCCAAGATATTTGAGCTTTAACGTTCCAGTTAACAGTTAAGCAAAATTTCCTGTAGTTTTGATTGATTGGATCTTCTTGCAGTGCAAGGGATTATAATCTGTTTTCTCCAACATCACAATTCAAATGCATCAATTATATGGGGCTCAGCCTTATTTATTCTCCAGCTCTCACATTCATATGTCACTACTTTGATTTCTTGTTTAGACATTCAGTCTTGTTCAACTCTCCGTGACCTTTTGGACCGCAGCACGCCAGGCACATCTGTCAGCCACTGCCCCTCTAAGCTCATCAAGTTCATGTTCATTACTTCAATGACCTCAACTATCCATCTCCTCCTCTGCCATACCTTTCTGTGTGGACCTTCCATCTTTCCCAGCATTAAAGTCTCCTCTAGGGAATCCTGTTTTCTCACGATATGGCAAAAAATGTTGAGCTTCAGCCTCATGATCAAACCTGCCAGTGAACAGATTGGCTTAATTTCCTGTAGTACTGATTGATTTGCAGTCCAATGGACTCTTAAGCAGTTTTCTCCAACATCACAATTCAACTTTTGCATTCTTCTCTTTCACCCTCCTCAATAGGTCCTTACGTTCTTCCTCCCTTTCAGCCATCAGAGTAGTATTATCGCTCGTATCTGAGGTTGTTATTTCTACTAGTAATATTGATTCTGGCTTTGGATTCATCCAGCCTGGTATTACTCATGATGTACTCTGAGTAAAAGTTGAATAAATAAGGTGACAATATGCAACCTTGTCTCTCTCCTTTCCCGCTCTTGAACCATGTTCGATGTTCGGTTCTGACCGTTGCTTCTTGGTCCACATACAGATTCTTCAGGAGGAGGATGAGATGATTTGGTACTCTCATCTCTTTAAGAACATGCCACATTTTGTTGTGATCCACACAGTCAAAGGTTTTAGAATAGTCTATGAAGCAGAAGTAAATGTTTTTTCTGGAACTCTTGCTTTCTCTATTATCCATTGGACATTGGCAATTTGATCGCTTGTGTCTC
Source organism: Discoglossus pictus (assembly GCA_027410445.1). Lineage (NCBI taxonomy): Eukaryota > Metazoa > Chordata > Amphibia > Anura > Alytidae > Discoglossus > Discoglossus pictus. The sequence continues at coordinate 11,386,285 of CM050166.1, forward strand.
TTCTGCAAAACCCAGCTTGCACATCTGGTAGTTCCCGATCCATATATTGTTGGATTTGATTTTGTATGATCTCTACCTGGCTTGCAGATGAAATTAGTGCACTTGTTCGATAATTGGAGCACTCTTTGGCACTGACTTTTTTGGGATTGGGATGTATACTGTCTTTCCAGTCTTGTGGCCACTGTTGAGTTTTCCAAATTTGTTGGCATTAGGCAAGTAACACTTTCACATCATCAACATGTAGGATTTTTTATAGTTCATCTGGATTTAATTAACTCCTGCAGCCTTGTTATCAGCAAGACATGCTAGGGCCCATCTCACTTTACTCTCCCAAGATGTCTGGCTCCAACTCCTTATCTTGCTCTTAACAGCAGTGATCGCATCGATAATTTATCCTTTCTGTATAGATATTCAGTGTATTCCTGTCACTGCTTCTATCTGATCTGCTTCTGTTACGTCTCTACCATATTTGTCTTTTTATCACTCCTACTTTGGCATGAAATGTTCCTTTAAGACCCCAAATTTTCTTGAAAAGATCTATTGACTTACCCATTCTGTTAGATTCTTTACATGGTTCATTATAAAATGACTCCTTGTCTCTTCTTGCTCTCCTCTGTAATTCTGCATTCAGTTGGACAAATCTTTGCCTGTCTCCGCTACCTTTCGCTTTCCTTCTTTCCTGGGCTACTTTCAAAGCCTCATCAGATAGCCAGTTTGTTTTTTTTTTATGTTTTTTTGTTTGTCAGTTTTCTTTCTTTTGGGAATAATTTTTATTGCAGTTTCCTGTATAATGTTGCAAACATTGGTCTAAAGTTCATCTGGTATTCTGTCGTCCATGTCTAGTCCCTTAAATCTATTATTTACTTCCACTGTATAGTCACAGGGGATATTATTTATTTAATATCTGCTTGGTCTGATGATTTCCCCTCTCTTCTTCAGTTTAATTCTGAGCTTTGTAATAAGATGCTCATGGTCTGAACCACAGTCAGGCCCAGGTCTTTTTTATACAGATTGTATGGAGCTCTGACCTGCTTAATTTCATACTCCAAGGCCAAACTTGCCAGTTATTCCAGATGTCTATTGGTTCCTTACTTAAGGATTCCAATCTACTGTGATGAGTAACCTATTTTCTTGGTGTTATATCTAACATGTTGAATGTCTTTGTAGAAATGGACAACTTCAGCATCCATGGTTGGCGCATAGACTTGTATCACTGTGATGTTAAATAGCTTGCCTTGAATTCTAATTTAAATCATTCTATAATTTTTTGGATTGTAACAGAGCACTGCTTTGGCCACACTTTGATAAATTATGAGGGCTACTCCATTTCCTCTGCAGGATTTTTGACCACAGTAGACGATCCGGTGGTGGGTGGTTGTCTAATATGAAATGTCCCATTCCAGTCCACTTGAGTGCACGAATTCCAAGCATATCCATGGTTAATCTTGTCATCTCATGTTTGACCACGTCTAGTTTTCCTTGGTTCGTAGTTCTAGCATTCCAGGTTCCTATGCTGAATAGTTCTTTGCAGCAGCGGATTTTCCTTTCACCTCCAGTCTCCGCAGCTGGGTGTCCTCTCAACTGTGGCCCAACCAGATTAGATCTGGTGCTACTCGTACTTGCCCTCTCAAGACTACAGTTTGTCTGACTCTTTTCTGCTATGACCTGCTTGTGCTGGGTGACCCTACATGGTATAGCTCAAAGCTTCATTAAGGTATACAAGCCCCTTCCCAACGACAAGGTAGCAATCCAGAAGGGCCTGAGGCCGGTTAGTTGTAATGAATGAGAGATTGTTAATCCATTAGGTGTGGTGATCTGTAAAGGGGTGCTATGCTGATTGTTGTATATGCTCACTGTTCGATAAAGTTTGTGTTCATTAAGTGATAGTCACCCCTTCTGGCTGTTAACTTTTGTTTATAAACTTTTGACTTTAAGTGTTCAGTTGTTCAGTATGACCGCTTACTTAAACTTTAGTCGACTGTCAAGGTTGTAACATGTTTTTTACCTGTGTAAAAAAAGATGTTTAAAGTTATGTAGGACTGGAAGTTTCTATAATGAGATCAATTTTTAATCTGTTAAACTCTTTTGATTTTCTAAAATATATATCTTCGTTTTAAGAAATTGCATGCTTTCACCAAACGGCAAATATCAGCTTGTAAACTCTTAAATGTCCACAGCTGTGCTGATACCATAGTGTCATTTGTTTATCTAGTTACTGATTAACCATAAAATCAGTTTTTTTTATATGAAAAAAATATGTATTTTAAAACTTTCTTTTGAAGCGGTTTTAGACTTTCCATCCCTTATTGGGTGTTATGGGGGAAGTTATGGTCTTCGTAAAATAATAAAGAGACTTGGGAGAAACAGTGGGTGCAGATATCTTCTGTTAAAAACGTTCTCACCAAATAGCTCCTTGACAGAGTAAGGCCCATAAAATTGCCCTCCCACTCAAACGACGGACAGACTAACCATCTAAGATGGAGTCCACATAACAGTTACTGAAATTATTATTATTTTTTTTATCAAATTGCTTTTCTGTTTCAGTCTTGATTACCTTGCTAATGTTGTTGCTTCGTTATGTACTTTGCCAGTATGTGAACTTTTTACTTCACTACAGTGGTCCTATAAGCTTATTTGAGCTAATTAAAACCTAATTCCAGTTGTGGGTATGGTAGGTTTTTATTTTATGTGTATGAGTGTGATTGGTTCTCTTAATGTGTTTACTCCTCCTGACAGTTAGCTCTGAGAGCCGGCAATGAGAAGGAAGAGGGAGAGACGGCAGATACGGTGGGTTGCTGTTCCTTAAGAGTGGAGCACATTCAGCTGCACCCGGAG
>CM050166.1:11389319-11436819 GCA_027410445.1 Discoglossus pictus
ATGGACGGGCAGCAATATGTAGTGGAGTTTGACTTCCTGGGAAAAGACTCCATCAGATACTACAACAAGGTTCCAGTTGAGAAGGAGGTAAGAAATACCCAGTGATGTTTAATACAACAAAGCTTTATGCTACGTTAACAAACTTCAGTGTTTATATAGGGCATCCCATCTATAAATATTCCATCTCCATCTAAAAAAGAAGCTTGTGCTTTAAAAAAAACATCACACAATGAACAAAAACTTGATCTTAGCGCATAATTAAGTAGATAACCTACATCTAGTTTTTAATTTGAAAAAAATATTGCTGCCTCTGCAGAACACTGGAGAGATCCATGATGCATTGGGATAAGTTGTGTGTCAAAGGGGCATTTACATAATTCACCTGAACAATAACTGCAGAAATGTAAAGGGTCTACTCCTGGCCCAGTAAGATGGGATAGACGTTGTCTGTCGTCTTCATGGCTCTCTGTTCCCTCATTCCCCACCCTCTGTCTACTGATACCTAAAGCAAACACCAGAGAGAGTGAATGAATCTTGACCCTCTGTAAATTCTGTTTCAGGTCTTCAAAAACCTTAAACGTTTCATGGAAAACAAAAATCCAGAGGATGAGCTCTTTGACAGATTGAATGTAAGTGAAACGATTAGCTATTTTTAAAAGCACTTTTAGGCTTTCAAAGAATACATTTCTATATAAATGAGATTAACAAGCAGAACTACATTTGTCAGTTGTGACTGTAGTATATTGGAAATATGAGCATTCATTTTTATTGTGCTGTAAACTGTACTGTGCCTTGAGGCAACAACTTAAAGGTTGGTATAAGTTTCCTGGATTATGAATGCATCGAATAGAGAAGAATCAGTATGGTATGAAAACATTTTATACATGAAAAAAATCCCCAAATAAACGTTAATAACTTTACTCTAAAGTTTTTCAATTTTTTTTGGATCAGTCTATTTGTAAGCCGCATCCCTTCAGAACACTGAGGTGTGCGACTGCGGCATGGCGCCACCTGGTGGTGTAAATTTACCGCAGGCAAAGAACTATATCATCCTCAGACGTGGTGCAACTCGAACGGCGCTGAGTCGACAGCGTTGCCGTCACTATGTTCAGCGCGGGCTCATTCACCAATTATAGTATACTAGGAAATTGCCCGTCAAATGACAGGAATAAAATTGTGCGGCAAACGGCATTGCCAGCCTTACAATGTGAGGCTTTTGCTCCTTCAAGCACCATTTGTGTGGCGCGCTGACTGCCGTTGGTTTTATTTTTAAAGTCCCACGTGCCTGGCGTTGTTAGTGTAGGTGTTACTGTCTTCGCATTTATTTTCACGTTGTGGCCTTGCAGAGTCCTGTTTTCATCCTGTTTCAGAATTTTTACGTTTTTTCTGGCCACCATATTTCCCCTCGTTTAGCCGATTTGCGAGCTAAGAAAAACGCCAAATATGGCTCCAATTCGTTTACAACTTCACTCCCAGGCTTCCTGGCTCTCCCCCTGTTCCGTGTGTAATTATTATTTTTTATTATTATTATTATTTTCATGATTTTAGAGTTTCGCGTGTGAACCAACTACGTGCCGTTCGTGAAAGTGTTACTGTCTCCGCCGTTGTATATTTTCTAAGTTCAGGATTTTTACGTTATTTCGGTCGCCATTTTTCCCTCGCTTAGCTGATTTTTTTTTATTTTTTTTGCGACAAAAACCACCAAATATGCTCCAATTTGTTTTCAACTTCGCTCCCAGGTTTCCTGACTCTACCCCCCTGTACTGTGTATGAGTGTTATTGTTTTTTCAGTGTTTTCGAATTACTCATTTGAACCAACTGCGTGCCTCAACTGCTCTCCTCACTTCGCAAGTATTTAACGTTGCATGACCAACACTGACAACCATATATATATATATATTTTTTTTTTAATTTAATCTCTACTGTAACTTTTCACTTTTGCCCTCCAACTGTCCTTCAATTTCTAAATCATTGGCTTATCCTGTGAGGGCTGCCAACAGTCCAGGATTTTAATATGAAAACAAACCACGTAAAATCAGGCAAAGGGCACATCTGGCCTTCAGGTCACATTGTCTCCAGCCCGGGTATAGGGTAATGCAAGTTAGTATTTTGTGCACTGGATAACCTGCTGTCTTTTTATCTAGACCTCCACGGTCAACAAACATCTGCAAGATTTGATGGATGGATTATCTGCCAAAGTGTTCAGAACTTACAACGCTTCTATAACACTACAAAATCAGTTGAAGGAGTTGACGAATGGCAAGTGGAGAACTGGGGGTGGACTGCTTTTGTTTTTGTTCATTGAGTATTGGGTAACAATCTATCGTCCTACATTAATGTATTCTGTAAAAATATTGCACTATTCTACTTTTGCTGAAATGTGTGTCCTTTGTTAGGACCACAAATATGTGCCCTGCAACATTACATAGAGGGTAAAAAAACATGTGGAAAAAGTGGATCAGTTTGACGTTAGGACTGTGTTGCCTCTGAATGAGTATGGGGCTCTATACCGTGCGGTATATAATGATTATTGACTAGAATCAGATGTAGAAGATTTGATCAGGCAGTGGCTGAATTATTTGTAACTACATGTAACTAATCTAGCAACACCAGAGCTTGTACTGTGGTGGAGTAGGCCTCAGGCTCAATTCCTAGTAAACTTACTTTTCAAAAATGTAAACACATTTTCCACATAATTTTCCATCCTCTAATGTGCAGAGCATATATGGTAGCTTGTGGTCCTGATACTTTATTCATGTGGAAGTAACTTGTGTATCCTAATCGGTCTCTCCTTTCTTAATTGGTCTTTGCTTTTCACTAATTACATTGTTCATGAACAGCTGAAGACAATGTGGCTGCAAAGATCCTGTCTTACAATAGAGCCAACAGAGCTGTTGCACTTCTCTGTAACCACCAGAGGGCGCTTCCCAAAACGTTTGAGAAGTCCATGCAAAATCTTCAGGCAAAGGTAAATACGGATCAAAAGGTGACTAGATCCAAAGTTGGTGACGGGTAAACCTCAACTGACTCTCCTACTCATCAGTTTGGTGTGTGGATGAAAGGATTACTGTACAATTTAAAAAAAAAAAGTGTGTGTTTGGAAACTGAGCATAATCAAGCAGGGGAAAAGTCATTAAGTTACATTTTAATTTTGCAAAGCAAATGTTAATGTGTCTACAGGACCTTGGAGGCATCCATGATTATCTTAATCGTAAAGCACTAATATATTCTGTGAGTTCCCTGGTGAGCCAGTGGTTTGGATTCAGTGGTCCAGTAGGTCACAGAGGGTTGGAAAGACTAAGACGCTCACACATTCATAACTTAGCAATGATGTACTTGAACTCATTTGTTCTTTTTTGTTAAGATTCTGCAGTTTTAATGCATATACGTTAGAAATAATGGCAAAATAAAGGGAAACCTAATAAACTAAAATAATTTTTAATATTAAAAATAATTATAATAATCACATTAATAGTAAAGCATTTGAGGTTGAGTAAATACTGTTAGTCCATAAAATTCAACCTTTTTAGTTCTCTCTTGATCTTTTTAATATGTGGACTATTTGTTATTGTTAATTGACCCAGAGGAAGGCAACCAGGAAAAAAAAAACATTTAAACTTTGCCAATTGTCTCATAAGGGGGGGGGAAACAGCAAAATTCCTTCCTGACCCCAGAAACTGGCGATCAAATTTCTCCCTGGATCAATATTCCTTCGCTAGTTATCTAGGATAACCTTGAATTCCCTCTTTATTCAAAAATATATCTAACCCCTTTTTGAAGTTATCTATCGAATTCGCTGTCACCACCTCCTTTTGTAGAGAATTCCACAGTTTAACCACCCTAACTGTGAAGAACCCTATTCTTTGTTTAAGATGAAATATTTTTTCCTCTAATCTCGAGGGATGTCCTCTTGTCAGTTGAAAATCTCTTGCTATAAAAAGTTCACTTGACAAAGCCTTATATTGACCCTGGATGTATTTATATAAGGTAATCATATCCCCTCGTAGACGCCTTTTTTCTAGCGAAAATAAGTTTAATTCGGTTACGCTTTCTTCATAACTTAGCCCCTCCATTCCCCTTATTAGATTTGTTTCTCTGTAGCCCTTCTCTGTACTTTTTCCAGCTCTAAAATGTCCTTTTTATGAAGTGGTGCCCAAAATTGTCCATATTCCAAATGAGGGCGTACTAGAGATTTGTATTTGCTTCCCTTACATCTATACCCTTCTTACTACATGCTAAAATTTTACTTGCCTTTGCAGCTGCTGTTTGGCATTGAGCACTGCTACCTAGGTGGTTGTCCACTAGTACTCACAAATTCCTTTCAATATCTGATACCTTTAGATTTGCTCCATTAAGATTATAAATTGCATGGCTTTTTTTCCTGCCCAAATGCATAACCTTACATTTATTTGTATTAAATCTCATCTGCCATTTAGCCGCCCATTTCTCTAATTTATGCAAATCCCTTTGTAGGGAAAGTACATCATTATCTGATTTAATTACCTTGCACAACTTGGCAAAATCAGCAAAAATGGAGACACTACTTTCGAGTCCTACTTCTACGTCATTAATAAATATGTTAAAAAGGAGAGGACCTAATACTGAGCCCTGATGAACCCCACTTACCACATTAGTCCAATCGGAGTATGTTCCATTTACAACAACCCTTTGCTTCCTGTCTATTACCCAGCTCTCGATCCATGAGCGGATATTTACTGCAATTCCTGTATCCCTTAGTTTGCTCAAAAGTCTCCCATGAGGCACTGTATCAAAAGCCTTTGCAAAATCCAAAAAGACTACATCCACTGAGTTGCCCTGATCCAAGTTCCTACTAACCACCTCATAGAAACTAATTAGATTGGTCTGACATGACCGATCCTTCATAAAATCCGTGTGGACTGCTACCTATGACCTTGCTCAAATAGACATATTCTAGACTATTACATTAATAATAGTCATATAGTAAATAACGAATAATAATGTTAATAGATATTGTTGATGATAATAATTTGATTATATAACAATATACAATATAAAAAATAATATAACATTTGTGTTAACATTTGGAAGTCTAACAATAAGTTAAAAGAAAAAAAAAATGTTTTCCTGCTCAGAATATCAAGAAATGTTTTTTGCATGCACATAATTTTACTTGTGGGCAAAAAAACGGATTATATGTATTAGTAGTATTTATCAACATTAACATTTTATAATGAACGGTCTACAACTTTGCAATTACTATACATATAAATGTGCATTATATGTAAAATGGTACACACTTATATACCGTATTGGCCCACATATAAGCCGCACCAGGGAACTTCAGATATTATCTTTTTCCCACCTTGAATATAAGCCACACTCTTAAAATTGGGAGAGAAAAAGTCAATTAGATTCAGGGAATAAAATAGTGATTTTATTCTACCATATATCAGCCATAACTAATCAGTATCTATGGTAACTTTTTTTTTTTGGGGGGTTACAGGCCAAAAATTGTAGCTCGCAAAACGTTACAATCGCAAATTGCTATTCAATTGCTAAAATTCCCCAGGCACTCACACCTGTAAACGGGAAATGTGAAAGAAGATTCTACGGGTTCCAAATAGGACCCACAAGTGGGTTAAATGTAGCACCATAAGTGCCAATTAAAAATCCATACTGCACTGTAAAATACGGGGAAAGCGATGAATGACCTTAGAATTGCTTAACAGTCTCAAGCTCGCAAATTGTAAAAAAATTTACGGTCGCGAATATAAGCCGCACCCGTAATTTTCAAGCTCTGATATCGGGGGAAAAAAAAGTGTGACTTTTATATTCGGGCCAATATGGTATGTAAAATGGCCCTTTTCTAATTTGCAATATATATCCATTTAAAATTATTACTCGATATGCTATGTATTGCAAACTTATCACCGCCATCCAGTGCATACAACTTACAATACTCAACATAAATACGAATATGTTTGCAATTAATGAATTCACAAATGTCATGATAAATTTGCCCATTTCAATGCTGAACTTTAAGCTTCTGTTAAGGCCAATTAATACGCCAAATGCATTCGCATTTGATAAATATGGGCCTACAGTGGATATACAGTAGCGTCAGAAGAAAAGAAAAAAAAAAGTTCTTTTAAAGTAAACCGCCTCCTTCCTGCGCGAAACACTTACAGTGGATATAAAAAGTCTACACACCCCTGTTAAAATGTCAGGTTTCTGTGCTGTAAAAAAATTAGACCAAGATAAATCATTTCAGAACTTTTTCCACCTTTAATGTGACCTATAAACTGTACAACTGAATTGAAAAACAAACTGAAATCTTTTAGGTAGAGGGAAGAAAAAAAATCTAAAAATTAAATATGGTTGCATAAGTATTCACACCCTTAAACTAATACTTTGTTGAAGCACCTTTTGATTTTATTACAGCACTCAATCTTTTTGGGTATGAGTCTATCAGCATGGCACATTTTGATTTGGCAAGATTTGCCCACTCTTTGCAAAAACACTCCAAATCTGTCAGATTGCGAGGGCATCTCCTGTGCACAGCCCTCTTCAGATCACCCCACAGATTTTCAATCGGATTCAGGTCTGGGCCATTCCAAAACTTTAATCTTCTTCTGGTGAAGCCATTCCTTTGTTGATTTGGTTGTATGCTTTGGGTCGTTGTCATGCTGAAAGATGAAGTTCCTCTTCATGTTCAGCTTTCTAGCAGAAGCCTGAAGGTTTTGTGCCAATATTGACTGGTATTTGGAACTGTTCATAATTCCCTCGATCATAAATAAGGCCCCAGTTCCAGCTGAAGAAAAACAGCCCCAAAGCATGATGCTGCCACCACCATGCTTCACTGTGGGTATGGTATTCTTTTGGTGATGTGCAGTGTTGTTTTTGAGCCAAACATATCTTTTGGAATTATGGCCAAAAAGTTAAACCTTGGTTTCATCAGACCATAACACCTTTTCCCACATGCTTTTGGGAGACTTCAGATGTGTTTTTGCAAAATGTAGCCTGGCTTGGATGTTTTTCTTCGTAAGAAAAGGCTTTCGTCCTGCCACTTTACCCCATAGCCCAGACATATGAAGAATATGGGAGATTGTTGTCACATGTACCACCACACAGCCAGTAACTTGCCAGATATTCATGCAGCTCCTTTAATGTTGCTGTAGGCCTCTTGGTAGCCTCCCAGACCAGTTTTCTTCTCATCTTTTCATAAATTTTGGAGGGAGCTCCAGTTCTTGGTAATGTCACTGTTGTGCCATATTTTCTCCACTTGATGATGGCTGTCTTCACTGTGTTCCATGGTATATCTAATGCCTTGGAAATTCTTTTGTACCCTTTTCCTGACTGATACCATTTAACAATGAGATCCCTCTGATGCTTTGGAAGCTCTCTGTGGACCATGGCTTTTGCTGTGGGATGCGACTAAGAACATTTCAGGAAAGACCAACTAGAGCAGCTGAACTTTATTTGGGGTTAATCAGAGGCACTTTAAATGATGGCAGGTGTATGCTGACTCCTATTTAACACGATTTGGAATGTGATTGCTTAATTCTGAACACAGCTACATCCACAGTTATAAGAGGGTGTGCAGACTTACGCAACCACAATATTTTATATTTTTCTTCCCTCCACCTAAAAGATTTCAGTTTGTTTTTCAATTGAGTTGTACAGTTTATAGGTCACATTAAAGGTGGAAAAAGTTCTGAAATTATTCATCTTTGTCTCATTTTTTTACAGCACAAAAACCTGACAATTTAACAGGGGTGTGTAGACTTTTTATATCCACTGTAAGTGTTTCGCGCAGGGAGGAGGCGGTCTACTTTAGAAGAACTTTTTTTTTCTTTTCTTATGACGCTACCTGGAATGCATTCTTTGTAGCAGCAAATAATATTTGTGGACTATTCGGCGTAAGTACATAACTGGTTGAAAATGTACTCCTTAAGACAACTACACCAACAATAGTATATACCTGTCAGTGTTTGAATGTCTTATATCTGTGTTTATATAGAGAGAAATAACGAGCACCAAGTGTCTGTTTTTAGAAGTAATTTGCACCTTATGTTTTCTTTATCTATAGATTGATGCAAAGCAAGAACAGCTAAAGGAAGCCAAGAACGATGTAAAGAGGGCAAAGGCTGATCATAAAGTTAGAAAAGATGTGAAATCCAAAAAGTAAGACATTTCATAATTGTATTAATCTTTTATTAAAGGTATATATATGTTTCCTGGGTTTCAAATATTTGGTAAGAAATTGGCATTAATTATCAGAAAAAGATGTGTTTTACAGATAAGTTCAATGTACTTACAAAGTTATAAGCAGCAAAGTAAAATCCAGCTTTGCACACCACAGGGAGCTTACATAACAGAGTACATACAGAAAAGGCAGCCAGATACAGAGTTTGACCTTTCACCGGAAATACTTGCTGCAGGATGGAATCACATGGTTGGGTGGGGTCTCCGCTCATGGCTCAATCAGACCACATGGCTATAGAGGGAAAGAGACTATATATCCCAGGCTGCTTTGCAACACAGGAACCCCAGACCAGAGTAGGATACAAATATATCCACTAACCTCTGCTTTCTCTGGATTGGCCAAAACAAATTATACATTTTCTGCTAATCTTAGCAGGAATTTTCAGGGGTGTCAACAAACAAAAGCCTCAACTTGCAAACTGAAAAGATTTAGCAAATATCAGGGTGAGTTTCTAAATGTTTGTTTTTTTATTTTTTCATGCCAAAAAAAGTTTGCATAAACTACTGATTATCCTCTATAAGATGCATTCATAATCCTGGAAACTTAGATATGCTTTTAAAATATGAGGTTTACAGCCAGACATCTTAGTTGGCTGTCAGAACCACTCAAGGGAATCCATCACTTTTAACTCAATTTGTGGTAACATTACTTTTCCCTCTGTTCCAGTGGCAAATGTTTGGCTTTTCATGATCTCCAAGGTGCTGGGAAAGACAATTCGCATAATTTTATGTTTTTTTTAATTTTATTGTAAATGTGAGTTTTATTTGCTTGCATATAGCGCTTACATGCAAAGAGTTATACAATTAGGTAAATTAGGACCGTTACGAGTAAAAGGTATGATTTAGGTGTATTGTTGTGATACTGTCAGAGGCTGGATTGAGTTTGTCTGTGTTATATAGAAAAAGGTTACCAGTGGAGCAAGAGTGAGACCATCCAAGATTAGGTTACCTGTGAGTGACCGGACTGCTCATGGTTTACCCCAGAATAACACACACTTCTAGGACCGGGTGAGGTACTGATAAGGGAACATTGAGACTTGGTGGGAATGGGTGAAATACGTTGGAACTAATAGTGGGGCAATAAAACATCCGAGTGATGCCATAATTCATCCAAAGCACTGTGCTGTTGCATATAGATACACCAACTCTGTAGGGCTGGATGTGTAGTGTCCTAGCCTATTACAGATCACGTCTCAGCAGCATGTTGCTGAGATGGTCACTGATTGGTTAGTAAGCATGCACACCCAGTACTAGAGTCTATCTTCATGAGCTGCAGAGGGCAGACCCAAGCAGGTAATATTTCTTTGATTTCAGGCAGTAAATACAGACCTTGTAAACACTTCTTAATACACCTAGTAAAATCAAAAAAACTTCCATACATTTTTTATATATTTTGAATTTCAAAGGAATGAAAATATTGACATGGGTTGTTTACTTTATAATTGTATAAAAAACTGGGAATTGTGTCCCCATCACAATTCAGAAAAGTGATGAAGTGTTGGACAAAACTTAGAGTGAAGTCACAGGCTCTGTATATTTTTTGTATTAGAAGATATTACCACAGCCCTGAAAATAGCTTAAAAACATAAGTTTCCAGATAACAGACTCTATATTTGTGTCGTTAATATATAGAAAATTCATAACGGGTTTAAAACTGGGTTTTATTCAGAATATTAAAACAGGGCAATTAACCCGGTTCTACTGTAGCTTTAGTGAAACCTGTTATGACAGCGATCACTGGAACAAGCACTTTTATATATTTTATAAGCCAAGGTACTTTGCTCTGCTTATCCTACCGGTATCCATTGTGTATACTAGTGCACATCAGTTAAACAGTAATAATCTACTTGTAATGTTCATCCACTCCGTGTCAAATAACATGAGCGCTCTCACCAAGTATTAGGCTGCCGGACATGTGCAAGCTATCCAGTCTCTGTCCCTGTGTGTTAGCCGGGTGACAGTCACATAGTTGCTCAACCCTATTGTTATTTTAGCCTCTTATGCGATCGTAGAAATAGAATATAAGGAATTCCCATTGGAGCATCGCAAAGTTCAACCAATGCCAATTAGAGAATAATCAGGATCGCAGTAGTGCGTTTTGCTTCACCAAGTGGATTTCTCAAGGGTAATAAATAAGGAAGTTTGTTTCCGGCAATTTGTCTGTAGCCCAAACCTTTTATAGAAAAGGACGTAAATACCATATTTAGTTATCTATTGAATAAACCAATCTAGGTTATAAATTAGACTATTGTATAAAGCTTTTTATATAAATTATATAGATGCAACAATAATGAAGCACTTCAGGAATCAGACAGGGAGAAGTATGTAAAATCGCCTTGTTCTGTGTCGTATATGCAAGAACTCAAGGAAGCAGAAAGGGTGAAGGAACCAGAGCTGTAAGTAGCAAAATTACCTTATAGTGCTTTAATAGTCCTCAGTATTAGTAATTTATGGTACTAATGATTAGTCATAAGATTAGTGACCTGCAGACATTGACAATGATGTCACTTGCTTATGAAAGTAATAGCTCATTGCGTCCCTGTGTTTTTCACTTCAAGATTAATCACTTCGAACTTCCATTATATGGTAGCTGTGAAATTTTGTAAGAATTTCATTCAATTGAGCCTTACAACTGAGGTGAGAAATACTGTAACGGAGCAGGAACACGCAGTCCAAAATCTCCGCTGGTATACGATAAAATACCCACGAGGCACTACAGTTTCACCATCCCCGACCTCCCATATTGGACGACACACAATTTGGGAGTCAAATGAATACTGACTTTATTTTGTTATTGCAGAACTATTTATACATCTCTTTGGCCACAGGCAATACACATGCCCATATTTGGCTACACACAATACACACAAAGAGAACAATAGGGGGGTCACACCTCCCTGGCAACTTTGATACAATCAGACACTGATTCAATTACACCTCTTTGTTCTTATCAGAGAATTAAAACACTTTGAAAAATGCAAGGATCCTTTACAACTTTCTTATCTCTTGAATCTCTGTAATAGGATTATCTATTAGCCTAGGTCTGCAAAAGTCTGGCTAATATTCTGCAGAGCATCAAACAGCAAACATATTGTAGGATCATATTTTAACCAAGAATTAAATAATCATAAAACAGGGTAAAACAGGGATGGGTTCCGCTACACACCTCCCCCGTGACCATAAGCCGGCATACACGGTCTGATCCCAACGGATCGGCCTGGGGATGTCCGGACAAAAGTATTTGTTGGTCAATTCTCTAGTTTGACAACCCATCAGCATTACTGCAATTCACATTTATTCACATTTCCCATATCCCCAGATAGCTGGGATCTGAGCGCACAAAACCACCGAATAGCGCTCAGATCCTCTTCACACAGTTCAATTGCCATGTAGCTAAAGTCTTTCCCATAGTCTTTCATTATATGAATGGGCTTCATGGCACAGTTATCTGGGGTATCATGGTTCACACAGGGCAAGTACAGAATGACCCCCCTGTATGTAAAGGGCCGGAATGAGTGACTTACACTCTGGTATGGCCGAACACTGGTTCCAAAGGGCAATATGTACCAGGGCCATAGTCGCAGGGCAGGAGGCTGGCAAACAGTCCTCTCCAAGCCAAGGTGGCGAAGGGCACTTCGTCACACATCTCTCCTTTGGGGGGAAGTCTAACCAGGCACCTGGATATTTTGCTGTGGTGAGGGGGCAACACGCTGAGGGGACTTGAGGGGCAGAGGCCAGCGGCACTCTGCCCTGATGCCAGCTCTTCTGCTGGTATAACCTGCAGGACCTCCTGCTCTGCACAAGGGACAAAGGGAGGGCAGAGGCCGACTGCACTCTGCCCCGCTGTCAGCTCTTCTGCTGGGGTACTTGGGACATATTCCGGCTCAGTAGCCAGGGAAACGTGGGGGTCAGTGGGGGTTAACATTTCCTCTGTTAACCCTGGGGCCACATTAGAAGTTAGCTGGGGAGGGGAATTTGTACTTACCCCCTCCTCCGGTTGTCCCAGTGACGGTAGTTGGGGATCTGGACAAGCTGTGGGCGCAGAGACCACGGTCCCATCTGCGCCGTCTGGGAGATTGGTGTCTCCCCTGGTTTGTGTAAACTGTCGCTGGGGGGGAAGGACGACACCTTCTGCCCCCTGTGTTTCACACTGCCGCTGGGGGGGAAGGACGACACCTTTGGCCCCCTGGGGTACCCACTGCCGCTGTGGAGGAAGGTCGACACCTTCTGCTCCCTGGGGTACACACTGCCGCTGGGGGGGAAGGACGACACCTTCTGCCCCCTGGGGTTCACACTGCCGCTGGGGATGAAGGACGACACCTTCTGCCCCCTGGGGTTCACACTGCCGCTGAGGGGGAAGGACGACACCTTCTGCCCCCTGGGGTTCACACTGCCGCTGGGGATGAAGGACGACACCTTCTGCCCCCTGGGGTTCACACTGCCGCTGAGGGGGAAGGACGACACCTTCTGCCCCCTGGGGTTCACACTGCCGCTGGGGAGGAAGGACGGCCCCTTCTGCTCCCTGGGGTACACACTGCCGCTTGGGGGGAAGGATGACACCTTCGGCCCCCTGGGGTACACACTGCCGCTGGGGGGGAAGGACGACACCTTCGGCCCCCTGGGGTACACACTGCTGCTGGGGAGGAAGGACGACACCTTCAGCTCCCTGGGGTACACACTGCTGCTGGGAGAAACAAAAGCGGAGGTCAGCTCCCCCAAGTCGTTACCCAGGATGACATCAGCTGGTAAGTCCTGCATGAGGCCCACTTCCACATTCCCCGACCCCGCTCCCCAATCCAAATGTACTTTAGCAGTGGGAATTTTGTAAATCGCCCCCCCTGCCACCCGGACTGCCACATATTCTCCAGTGAGCTGGTGCTTGGGGACTAGGTGATTGCGAACCAGGGTTATGGTGGCCCCAGAATCGCGCAGACCCTGAAGGCGTTTTCCCTCTACGTGTACCCCTTGGCGGTGTCCCTGTCGGTTGTCTGGAGCTGCTTGTACTGGGTTAACCTCGTGGAGGGTGCCCAAAGATTCTTCATTAGACTGGGTCCCGAAGAAAGGTTGTCGAGGCTCACTCTGGTAGCAGTGTACTGCTGCCCGGTTTTCAGGGAAATTGGTTGGAGTATTCCACGTGGAGCGGTTTCTGTTTCTGGGACAGTCTCTTTGCATGTGGCCCTGCTGGTTACACGTGTGGCACCTGATGAAAGATCGGGCATTGTTGTACCGTGGAGGGGTTTGGTAGTTCCCACCACCCGGACGCAGTGCTGGGGTGGGGTTAATGGTGGGCGGTCGGTTAGCAGCTCCCAAGATGGACCGTGCCTGTGCCTGCTGTGCCCTCCTGGCATCTTGGTACTCATCTGCCCACCTGGCCGCTTCAGTTAAGATGCGCGGTTTCCGATCTCTCAGCCAGTTTTGTAAATCCGGGGTTAACCCCTGGAAGAATTGCTCCAGTAGCAGTAATTGTAGCATGTCCTCCACTGTGGTTGCTTGTGCGGCTTGTACCCAACCTTTGCCCGCCCTAGTTAAGCGGTGCGCCCACTCCATGTGAGTATCTTTCTCTGTCTTTCGGCTTTCTCGGAACCGCTGCCGGTATGCCTCCGGGGTAATTGCGTACCTGTCCAGGATCGCCTGCTTTACTTTCTGGTAGTCTCTGCTATCCTCGTCTGGCATGGTGCGGTAGGCTTCTGCTGCCCGGCCCGCTAGCTTACTCACCAACAGGGTTACCTGGTCGGCGGCGTTGATCTCATGTAATTGGCATAATCTCTCAAAGTCATGCAAGTAGCCATCAATGTCTTCGGTCTCCACATAGTTTTTAAAAGCATGGTACGGGAGTTTAGGCTTCCCCGGTACTCTGTGTGGTGTGATTAGGGACCCCTCTCTGGACCTCCAGTCTGCCCGCTGCTTTCCCATTATGTATTCGTGGACATCGGACATAATCCTTTCCAAGGTTTCTGTGGGAGGCGTACCTGGGAAATGGGCCAGTCTGCATTGGAGTTCTCTTCCAAACTCATTCTGTGTGCTGTCCGTAAGAGGTGCTGCAGCAGCTGCCCGGTCTCCCTCCATGAGTTCAACAATAAGGGTAGCTTTGGTTTTATTGCTGGCAATAATTCCCCTTGCTTCCAATAGCTCTTTTAGCGTGGCCCGTTTCAACATTCGGGTCTATTCACATACCCTTTCCTTTCGGTTCCATACGAAATAGCAAATTTCCCAAATGGCTGTAACTGCCGAACAACGGTCTGCTGTGAGGTTTGAATCCCGTCGCTGCCATCAAATGTAACGGAGCAGGAACACGCAGTCCAAAATCTCCGCTGGTATACGATAAAATACCCACGAGGCACTACAGTTTCACCATCCCCGACCTCCCATATTGGACGACACACAATTTGGGAGTCAAATGAATACTGACTTTATTTTGTTATTGCAGAACTATTTATACATCTCTTTGGCCACAGGCAATACACATGCCCATATTTGGCTACACACAATACACACAAAGAGAACAATAGGGGGGTCACACCTCCCTGGCAACTTTGATACAATCAGACACTGATTCAATTACACCTCTTTGTTCTTATCAGAGAATTAAAACACTTTGAAAAATGCAAGGATCCTTTACAACTTTCTTATCTCTTGAATCTCTGTAATAGGATTATCTATTAGCCTAGGTCTGCAAAAGTCTGGCTAATATTCTGCAGAGCATCAAACAGCAAACATATTGTAGGATCATATTTTAACCAAGAATTAAATAATCATAAAACAGGGTAAAACAGGGATGGGTTCCGCTACAAATACGTTTTAAATGTGCTCAAAATAAAGAGTCTTGGAACACATCTGTTGTGTAGGGAAAAAAGATCTTCCTATCTTAGAACATGTCAATGAAGTACATAAGAGGAACATAACATTTCTGGCAATTGATGATGTTAAAAGTACAATTAGAAGAGGAGATGTGGATATAAAACTTTGTAATATATAAATCAGTCCGGCTTCTAACTTCAAAACAAAAAATTCAAGAGACCCGAATGAAGACTTTACTTATTACCCTTTATTTTGTGTAATTTTACCTTAATTTAGCAGTAATGAAAGAAGCAACAATATTTTTTTATGGAATATTAGATCTTTTTATCGGATATACATTTTTAATTTATATTATGAAAAGATCCCCAAAGAAATATCAGTATTCTAAGATGGATATAATTAATAATTTTCAGTTAAACGTAAATTAAAAATGCTTGGGTTGAGAATTCATATTAATCCTTAATGTTGTTTAGTATTTTAGCAGCCCTATTAATTTAGAATCCTTTTTCGGCATTGGCAAGCCCGCAAGGGCTGCTATTAAATTAGAACATGTCACGTGTTACGGGCTTGAGACTCAAACCCCCAAAACTTTTTTTCAAACGATATGCGGCCGTGAACATGATCAGTTAGTCAAACCCGTAGTTACGGGTTTAGATGGAGCCAGTGGCAACAGAGAGAGTCATAATTACGGCACTGAAAAAATGGAGGTTGGATTTCAGTCTTACAGGCTTCAGTTACGAGTTGCGATCGGACCCACATTCCAAAAATAATGCAATATTGATAAAGCCATAAAAATTATATTCTAGTACAAGCGAGTTCCATTATATTTATTATCGCATTGATTGCAGGGATCGATATAACACAGAATTTAAACATGAAAAATATCACATATAATAGATGTCAAACTGCGAAACGTCGTCACGCAAAGTGAGGGGCTGCATTTGCGCAAGGTGGAGGCTCCGACGTCAGCCTGCGGCGCCTCACAAGCGGTTACACAGTAGCGGGACTTTGAAAAAAAAAAAAAAACTCTAACACGCAATGACTAAATACGAACTTACACAAAAAAATACGAGCCGTGAGACTTGGGGGGAACAAAAATAAGGACTCACAAAAATACGACCTTAACGGCCAAACTGCGCACATTGGAAAACATTTAAAAAAACACTAAATACACACAAAAATAAAACCTTACCCACAGCAAGGGTGGACACCCAGGATGTCTGGAAGTGAGGTTACACCTCAATTTAAGTCCAATTTACAGAGTTTAGACACTCGAAAATCCTCTAAGCGAGAGAAAAAATGGCAGCAGAAGAAAACGAGGCTACACTACCCCTAAACCCGCAAAACACGCCAAGCACGTACGACTTTTACAAAAACCTGTACGAGGTACAACGGACACAATTGGCAAGGATGCTAAATCATCCACACCCGCGTACCACATACACAATCGCCGCCATTTTACAACACTAACTTACACAATGCGGAAGTACACAGCTACACTAACGGCTTCCCCTCGCGCACGCAGCCTATTTACACTACACACTGTACACATTGCTGACACTTACACCTCAGCTCAACAAAACTGCAAATATACATTGTATGCTGCAATAACATCAACACAGATTGTTAGCTCTTCAGCACATTGCTTGCTGCATATTAATTATAAATATGTAAAGTATATTAATTTATAATTTCATTAATTATTATGAAAAAATACATATACACACACAAAAAAAAAAAAAAAAAACACTGTATCGCAATAAACCACAAAGACCTTCATCATACGCCTTACAAGGAGCGCCAACGGTGCTCATAGGACACACACTACACCAGGGGATAGACTTGCAATAAGCGCAAAAAGGACATCAGCGCGGACCTTACAATGAGAGCAACAGCGCCTATGATAACAAAAAACACACCAACCGAGAGGCTCGCAATGAGCGCCGAAGGATCTCAGAAGACCAAAACACTTACTGTCTGTGCCAAACCGCATTATCTGCCTTACAATTTTATTGCCCCGTCATTTTTGACGGGCAAGTTGCTAGTTATTTTATATTGCCGATTTTGTTATCTTCAGAATGTTGTGCTATTTATTTTAATACCTAACATCACTTTCCCTTCACATATAAGTACAGTAGTGTGTGTATTTGAGTTTACAGGGCTACAGATTGGACTTTAACTCACTAGTGGGTCCTCTCTAGTACCCGTTGGCTTCTTGGCTCCATTTGCGGGTTACAGTGAATTAGCATAATTTAATAGCATGATTGGGAACATAACAGTTACAGGCTTGACAGGTCAAAGGATGTGCGGTGTGCAGTTCAAATTTTTATATCCTGTAGCCTTTTCTCGCCCTTACCCCTCAAGTCGTTGACGGGTTGGTTTATGAAGCCAATTTAATAGCCGCAAGGCTTGTGGCCTACGTCACGGGCTACGGTTTTCAATGTTGGGGGAATTTAATAGGGCTTAAGGATTATTAAATATTAATACATTAAGCAGAACCACATTGGAGGAGGAGCAGAACCACCTCCTAGGAGAACTCGGACTTATTAAAAATAATAAACTCTTGTCCATTTGTTTGGTTAGGATTAGAACCTACAAGAAATAGAAACAGACATCCCTTTGGTTAGAACGCTAGACTCTTAATGAATAAACTGGCAGTCTTACATAGATATTTTACACAGCACCCAAATAATTTACCCATATGCCCCCTCATCATATTGCCCTCCCTCTTTGAGGTATCTGATTTCTTAATGTGAAACCCCTCGCTGGTTTCCAGATCTGGTTTTACAACCCCATACGGCAATAAACTAACTTCAAACATTATGACATTATGATCTGCCCAGAGACACACACATCCAATCATTTTCCCAAATCTACATCCGCACCAGAACTTTCTTCTTAATGTATCAACCCATCCCCAGTGTCCCCTATGACATAACACACATTCCATGAGGTAATAAACTATATTTGTCCTGTAACCGCTAAGGGATTTGTAATATTATGCCCTAACCACAACCTGAACACTTAACATTATATAAACAATTGTTAGTAGGCCCAAATACTCACAGTGGGGATCCTGGGTACCGGATCAGAGCCTGAGACCTAATATTACACAGGTTATTACGATCATAACAAAATTGTCCATTATAGAACAAAATAGTCCTTGAGTTCAGGGCAGTTACAGTTTGATATTGGGCCATACAGGCCCTTGCTAGTGGGGTTCAGGGGAGTCCCATCCTGCCCCCCTAAGTAGGTCATGAAAAGTACCTATTAAAATAACATATTTGGTAAAAAAAAAAAAAAAAAATCTAATTTTATGAATTGGCTAAAAGGTAAATAAGGCACATTGACACACTTTATTTTTTATAATGGAATGTCTATGAATCCTTCATAATCCCCCTTGAATGATAAGTTTAAAAAGAGGGATAATTTGTTTAATCGTTTGTTGTTTGTTTTTTTGTTTGTTTGTTTTTTAATCGGTCAATGTTTCCTATGGCAACAGAAGACTAAATATGGACACAGGATAGCTGCGACCCCTTAATGAAATAGGGTAACGCGCGTCTGGTTTCCAGAAGAGCTGTGACCCTGATGACGTCATTAAGACTCTTCCGTGTTTTACAATGCGAGGACTGCTAGTATAGAAGCCAAATGTTAAGATCATACTAGTACATTCGTAATATGGCTTTCCTAACAAGCAATACAAGCTTTGTGGTTTACGAAGTTAGCTCTGTATCTAAATAGCAGCATTAAAATATTGCTAAAAGAGTACAAAAGTTAAATAACTAATACAAAGTAACCTTGTTTCATCTTAACAGCATAGTTTAAAAATATTTGCTGACAAAATGAATTGCAAAATTAAAATAAGCACTTTTCTGTTACAAACAAACCCCTTAAAAGTTGCAATAAAAAAAACAAAATTAAAACAGAAACCAAGCCAATGACCGTTATTGTATTTAAAGTTTTTAAAAAATTCGGTTTCATTTTGCAGAATTAATTGCATTTTATAAATATTATTGCAAAGAATAAACAATAGAAAAACAATCTGCAAGAGAAAACTGCCTTATTTCAAAAGCAACATTTAAAAAAAAATATATGTTGCTAAATTAACTGCTTAAAAAATAATAAACACAGTGTCTGTGATGGCTACTTGGGTACAAAGCAATTCAATGTATTTTACAAAAAATGAATGAAAAATAAAATTATATTTTCTATGATAACTACTTGTATTGCAATGCACCTAAAGCTCTAATTAAGAGCAATCATAAAAAACATATGATCCAAAAGTAAATGCAAAATAAAACACGTCTAGTGGCTTTGGTTACGGTTTCACAAAACAAATCTGCATTTTCCACATGAATAAAAATAGAGATAGAGCTTATGATAATGTAATTTTGTAATGTAGACAGCTAAGTTATCTCAACAAGTTGATATAAGTAAAATAATCTGCAAAGAACTTGTGACCATTTGGATGAATTCAAAATGGCAAACGCAAAAGGAATAGTCTCCATTCTAAAAAATAAAATGTTAACGTTTACATAAATTACAAAGAATATCCAATTTGGCTCGTCTATTAACATTTTTTTGGCCTAAAAATAAGAAAAATAATATCAAACATCCTCTGTAGATATCGGTGATCTGTCAGTCCTAAACTCTTTATTCACATACTTACATGGATTATCTTTTAATAGCACCAACACATGATCTAGATTTTTCAGTATTTGCTTTTTTTTATTGCACAATAATACTTAAACATTTATAATATTTTTCTGACTGTTTATGATCCTACAGATCTGTATAACATACATTTTTAACCATTTGCTCCATATTGCAGTATACATATTTATATGTTTAAATTGTTTTACCGTGAATTAAGTTAATGTTTTTTTTTTTTATCAATATATACACTAGTTTCTCACACGAAATCTCCTTTTAAGGTGTGCCAAAACAGAATTATTTCTGTTTTTTTAATTTACTAAATAAATATAGGGCTCATTTTATTTATCTGTGTAGACTTCTCATTTCCTCCTCCCTACTATAGAATTTCTCCTGTTCCACTCCTGCCATTTGCAATTTCTTACATTGCTTTGTCAGACTCACGTCTAGTTTTCAGTTCTGTTGTTTACTCATTCAGTTGTGTCTGGCTCTCCATGACCCTATGGATCTCAGTCATCCAGGCACATCTTATCTCTGGTTCTGCTTATGCATAAGGTTTTAATCGCAAATATACTTGGGTGAGTTGCCAGTTCCTTCTACAGTGGACCTTGATTTATCTGACCTCTCTACTATGACCTGCCCATCTTGGGTGACTCTACATGGTATAGCTCACAGCTTCATTGAAGTACACAGGCCCCTTCACCACGACATGGTAGCGATTTTAGAAGTTTTCAGTTTAGTATTTTCAAATAAACCTATGGAGCAGTATTTACATAGGAGAAAAACATTATTTAGAAAGTATATATCTGACGTTCAGTATCTTTTTAGGCTTTACAAAGTGTTGTGCGTGTTATTTTAATGAATCATGTTGCAGAAGTACTGGTTTTGGCATGGATAACAGACTGCAGTAATAAGTGTAATAATGTGTTTATCCAGCGACCTGGAGAAGAAGAAGAAACAATCTGAGAGGCTGGAAGATCAGCTAATGAAGCTACAGCTACAAGCTACCGACAAAGAAGAAAACAAACAGATCGCTTTGGGCACATCCAAGTTAAACTACCTCGACCCCAGGATTACCGTAGCCTGGTAAGATGTGGCTTGATTACTAATCTCATGCATTTTGCAACACAAGTACAGAAGGAAATTGTAATGCCCTTTTTCTCAAAAATTTTTTGGGTGGGAGAAAAAAAATGCAATATTACCAATTACAGTTTGTAAATCACTTTACCATAGGAACATAAAAGGTAGGATGTATAACTTGGTTTGGCATAAAATTATCATGATTGGAATATTAAAAGCAGTTTATTCAGGCAGTAATTACAAAGTGATTTATTTGGGGGGCGGGGTTGTTTTTGTTTGGGTCCTAAACTGCGAGGAACACCTGGACTGTATCGAACACTTTTGATTTTGACAGTTTACGAAAAACTGGTTAAAAAAAAAGAAACCCAGTGTGGAAATGCCTCCATATACTAGATGTTGGTTTCACCATTTTGCTGAGGGGATTAGAAGAAGAAAATAAACGGCCAACTGGCTGGTAAACACTTAGCTGTAAGGGTATTTGCAGCAAAGCTTAACATGATAGATTGTTGCAACAGTAGGACATAAATTATGATTTACTAGCGACTTGCCTGTCAAAAATGACTGCAATAAAAGTTTAATGCTGGCAATGCTGTTTACCACACAATGCAAGGCTCTCCCCCTCTAACTTGCGGGCTGAGCGCTGAGCACCTTGAAAGTCATGCGGGCTGAGCGCCAGAGGCCTTTGGCACTCATTGCCAGCCTTTTTCAAAGTCTTGCAGGCCTCACGATGAGAGCCTTCTGCGCAAGCCCATAATTTTTAACATTGTGTGATCGACAAATTGTAATTGCCACAGCTAATCTGTATGATGGGTTTTTATAGTGGTGAGAAAAGGCTGTCCCAAGTGTCTCACACGGTACCTCTGAGCCATCAGGACCCCTGGTAAATAAATATTTTAAACTATAGTGGGAGTCTCCATTTGTACTTGTTTGTTTTTCCTCATTCTACAGGTGGGAGGGGGCTCTAATTTTAAGTTAATCGTTCCCACCCGTGCATTCATTAGAACTTAGGGAAATCTGATCAGTCTACAAGATGGCTGAGATAATTGCTCAAACAAGGTAGTGACTGTACCAAGTAAATACAGTAATAATTACATTCCTTAATTATTTTTTTTTCCTTTTTTAAAACATTTTGCATAAATAGTTTTTTTAATGAACTTTGTAGAAAGTTGTTTTTGCTTTTTTCTAATTTTTTTATTTTTAATTTTACATAGGTGCAAGAAATATGGAGTGCCCATAGAAAAAATCTATAACAAAACTCAGAGAGACAAGTTTGCCTGGGCCATTGACATGACAAATGAGGACTTTGAATTCTAATTTCAATTATGTGCCAAGACGGCTATGCACTTACTGTTAATGCTGACTGTATCTGGACTCTGATAAACTTATATCTTGTTTCAAATTGCTTGTATGTTCTTGATATCCATTCATATGTTGTATTTAAAATGTACATTCTGCGCCATAGCCACAGTAAGAAAAGAGAAATGCAGGTAATTTCTAAAGAATGTATACATCTATATATTAATACCTTTACTGGTAATACTGCAATGTAGACTTGATTTATAAGCCAATGAGCCGTCATCTCTGTCCTTGTGGTGCATTTTTACAAGCAGATATTGTCCCACCTATCATAACCACACAACTCTATACCTGACAAATAATTTCAGTTTATACCCTTGTACTATATATATATATATATATATATATATATATATATATATATATATATATATATATATATAATTAATTTTTCTATATATATATAATTATACATTCTGTGATATACATGGATTATTTTTCCTTGCACCATTTGCTTACAAATAATATCCGTTTTTAATCTCTCTCAAAAGCTTGCACACAAATTGAATTAACCTATTTACCGTTCTATTTAGCTATCCATTTCTACCACTCAATGTCCCAACATTCATAAAACATTGTTGGATAACATCTTATATACATTGCAGTATTATTGCGTAATTTCTAGCGTGTGCTTGCTGATCAGTTGTGAATATCCTAAAATATGTGAAAAGCGCATCTTATATGTGTTTGTGTTCAGTAGTAGATATTATACACCAGTTCAACCCTGGAGTGCCCCACAAGAAGTGCCTCACACAGGCCAGGATTTGAGGATATCCTTTCTGTGCACAGGTGACTCAAGCGCTTCTGTTTGACTCCCCTGTGCACAGAAAGGATATCCTCAAATAATGGCCTTTGTGGGGCTCTCCAGGACTGGCCTTGCCCACTCCTGCGATACACTAAATGATTCTTTAACTTGTCATTTTAGATTTCTGAATGGATAACACTATAGTAAGTCACTGCAACTCATTCCAGCACATACAGAATAGTGGTGTAAAGGATTATCACCCATGTTTCTTGTTGCATGCACAGTTGTTTTCAACAGGAAGTTGATTTCATTTTTAAGATCACTAAAGACTGGCTATACATTGTGCCAGTAGTTCTTCTCTCTGATCAATAATCTCTAAAATGTTTAGAATTGATTTTGATGCTCCTGTATGCTAATGTGCTGCTCAATATGTTAATTTGTAGATCCAGTGGGAGAGGGGTCCAACTAGATAACATAGATGTCTTTATTTTGCCCCGTACAGAGGCAGACAGTAATCCTAAATAGCATGTCAAAGCAGCTAATTAATATGCTCAAGCTGCTCATTTGCATATAAATGGAGCAACAACAACATGGAATTTTCAAGGATTGGTTCACATAACGCCACATATAGCCATTTTTTCATGCTCTTTTTAAGAATAACTAAAAACAACTTGATTTTGGAGTGCAGACTCCCTTTAGACTGTTAAACCTACACATGGATGATTTACTCTTGAGTCATTTGCTGAATATGTTGTACTAAAAGTTTATTTTGCTTCTCACTGCATAACTCCCTTGTTGCATTGTTGTGTACTATAACATTACTTCTTATGTGACTTCACGGTTTAGGACACCTTAAAACGCATACCTGTGCTTTAAAATAAAAAAATGTCCTTGATAAGCCCAGAAGAAAAATAATTGAATTGTTTATTACAAAAATATTTTTGTTAAGTGTGGATAATGAGAAATCGTTGTAAACTGATTGTGGACAATTACGTTGGGTTTTTCTTAATTTATTTTGCTTACCTTTCCTGCAACGAAAACAAATTCAATTAAAAATTGTGTTTTTTGTGTAGTTTTGCCAATTGTTTTTTTTTGTGTGTAGTCCCCCCCCCCTCCCCCCAAGGCATTTTTGAACAAATTAAATATGTGATGAAAAGCATTATTCGCAATAACTTTCAATTTGTGGCTGTTTAGCATTCTTGAGGTAATAATGAGCCCGTGTGAGGGAGCACAGGTAGGTAATGCTGGTTTTCCTGTTTTTGCCCACATTTAACTAATTTCTTCTTAATGCCTTCTGGGAAAGGCACTTTTAATATTCCTTTATCTTGGTGTTTGAGGTGCAGTTTTTAGATCCTTAGCAAGCACACGTTGTGGCAATTGGGGTTATTAAAGGAATGTATCCCTAAACAAGGTGTTGTATGATGTAGAAAAAAGTAAAGATTGCAATATTGATCCTGGAGAAAAGCAAGTTGTAGTAGGTGATGGCTTTTTAAAGGACTAAAAAACATGGGTTACATTACTTTTGAAACACTACAGGTTTCTTAAAGTGTCTACCAGCACCTTGGTAGAAAGGATGATAATGAATTTACCTTTAGTGGACCAATTCAAAGTCACCAGAGGAGAGTGAGCTTTTAAAACACAACTACTTCAACAAAAAAACAACTACTTCAACCAACAAGATTTTCTATAATATATTATTATTTTCTAAAATGATATTACTATTGTCACAACCCATACTATTGTTACTCCTAGGGGCTTGTGACCACTGTGAGTAGCTTACACAGCTCCCACAGCCTCTGCAAATCTTATAGGTGAGCTATAAACCAGGGGACACTTGGTCAGATTCCACTTGGCAAGGAATGCATCAGTAAATCAAACTTTATTTTTAGAGTGCCTCTTCCTTCTATATGCATGCCAGGAAAGGCAAGCTGAGTATCACAAATGGTCATCTGCTAGTTTTAGACATCTAAAATGTGTTTACGCCCTACATTTAATTAAATGACACTTTCATAGGAAGTAAAAAAACATAATACTCATATCGGACATGAAGGGACAACCGTAAAACCTTTTTCTTTAGGACACTTAGTTGAGGAAATGATTTGCATGGTTTTAGTGTCCAAGGGGAAAGATTACATGGAGGTTATAAAACCTGTGCGGTCACTGAAATTGTGCCCTGTAGAATTCAATGGGAATGAAGATAAGGCAGCAAATTTCCCTTCCAGGCTAGCTCATTAGCAGCATAAAAGCTGATGGTGATGATTGAAATATATTCAAAATCATCCAGATCTTCGGAAAATTCATAAAAAAAATAAATAAATAAACATTTTTCCTTTACTCACTACTTTTTCACACACGCACACGCGCTCTCTGGGGAGGGAACCAAGGGGAACAACCACAGGGTGTAAACGGGCCAAACAAAATCGCCACGTCCTTTGCTTCTACACTGATTTTTCAAAGCGGCACATGGATTTTTACCTTCTAACGAACTTCCTCTGTATTATTTGTTTTGCTATGGTGGAAGAGAATGTAGAAGTGAAGAAAGTTTCTATCTGAACAAGGAGAATATGGAATCTACAACTGCCAATGTTTTCATTAGGACTAAAAGAAAGCTTATATACCCTTAGAATACACCCTTCTGTGATAGAAGCAGCCCAATACAATGGACAATATGGAATTTTATTTTCCAGAATCATTGTATTTATTATTATTATTTTTTTTTTATTATTATCTTTTATTTGTATTGCGCCAACAAATTCCGCAGCGCTGTACAGGGGATAAGAACAGGAGAAATAAAAGTTTAACCAATTCAAAAGTTGAAGGGCCCTGTTTTGAGCTTAGAATCTTAGCAGAAAGTGCTTTATCCCAAAGCACCCTACAAGACTGGAAACTCGCTACTTACAATCTAAAGGGGATTAAAGGGCAGAGAACTGGGGAAGAGTAACAAATAAGGAATAGCAAGGGTCAGGAAGAAAGTGAAATATAGAAAGCGTTTTATTGTAGAGGGAGAGGGGAGGGATCTGAGGTGAAAGACTAGTATGCTGGCTGACCCCTAGTGTTGAGATGATATATCTGCAAGTAGGAAGTCAGGTGTTTTCCATGGCTCTATACATTTAATCTGAGTTGGTGAGGGGGAGGGAGGGCAGTACTCGGAGACCCTCACAGATGTAGCAGACCTTGGGGCAGAGTGAATGTGCACTGAAAGAAATAGTGAATGGATTGGTGGGCAGACAGTACATATATATATATATATATATGTGGTTGCAGTGGTGTCCTTTATCCATTTGAATGTAGCAGCTCCCTTCTTTTGAAACGCACGTTTTCATGGCCTTTAACAGGCAATATCCCTAATTTAGAAAAGGTAATCAAAGTTCGTGTTCTATGGAAAATACACATCTTAATACGCTTGTGTGTACATCTATCAATATATTAATATTGATTTCCTGTTCAGTGTTTGCATTGCACTTTGGAAAACTGGGCAATGACATGTAAATGAGTGCATATGTCACATTCTTTAATTTAGCCCAAGTAGGATCCTGTGTCAAGAAACCCCCCCCCATCATTCCCTATCTTGTCTCCCTTTTCCTTGTCCATCATTATGCTCCTTGATCTGTTGGCTACCTTTGATACTGTGCATCGTATGATTCTTCTTTCTACTTTTGCCATCACTGGTAATGCTGATACGCCTCTTGCCTGGTTCCACTTCAGACGGGTCACACAGCAGTATCATTCAAAAGGGCAGCTTCTCCCTCCTCACTCGGATGGACTCTTAATTTCTCAAATTTCTTTGCTGATGATGCACCCAAGACGTTTTCCCGCATCTCCTGCGCATGTTCATCCAATTTTGGATGAAAACCGCCTTTCTCCTTGAAAGGGTTAATTGTGTTTCTGTTCAGCTTAGCAGGTGCCTAGGTACCAGACAGTGATAGAAACTGCTCTCACAGCTAAAGTATGTAATCCTGAAACCTGTTATCTATAAACATATTTTTTACCAATTATTTTTAATTGCATAGGCCTTGAGAATGTTCTAGAGAAATGTGTACGTGATGATCTGTGCACTTTTCTCATGCACTATTCTTATGCACTGCTCTCATGAACTGCTCTCATGAACTTTTTCTGTGGCACGTGCACTACACCTGATTGGTTGGTACCTGGCACTGGATATTAGCCAATGAGAAACCTGACATGTGAGAATTATTATCCTATCTGTTATATAAGCTCAAAACGTAACCAAATAAACGAGACTCTGTGTGGAAAACTTATATGTGTATGTGTGCGCTCATTTCCATACGGAATCTCCAGGACGTCTTGCTTATGAGTAAAGGTTTACCCCGGTGGTCAGAAAATACAATTGGTGTAATCTTCACTGGTCCCCTTCAATTGGTGTCAGAAGTGGGATGGACAGGACATCTGAGAGGTGAGTAGAAAGTGTCTTTTATTAAGACCTATTCTCTTGCCCTCATTTATCCTAAAGTCCAACTAGATTACCTAGGGGAACCTATGGAAAGTCTTTTGGTAAGACTTTAGGACAGTCTTTGGTAGACTGAAAGTCTTTTGGTAAGACTTTGAGAAGTCTTTGGCAGACTTCAGGTGGTCTTTGGTAGACCTTACGTGCTTTTAGCACAAACAGCGCTGTTATATATGGGATTTCTTTGGTAGAAATCAGGATATTATGGGATTTCTTTGGTAGAAATCAGGAAAATTATAAAATTAAATTTTGATTTACCGGGGTACCTATACTCAAATACTGCTGCTTATATGTTTGCTTAAATATATTGTGCTGTATTGCTGTGCTGGTTTAAAGCTTCTGCTTGCTTAAGGAAAAATTGTGCTGTATTGCAACGCTGTATTGAGAGGAGGTATTTTTCTCTTTGTGATCTTAAGCAGTTAACGCTCTCCTACACCTGATGGTTTTGCAGGAGCTATTCTAGTTCCACGCAGCCACTCTTGTGGGTTGATTGATCACTAACTGAAGCTACCGAGGGGATATTGTACTGTGACATTGCTCAAGCGTGAACTTCTGATGGATTGGCGGGGTCTTTGGACTCTAACAGCCACTCCTGTTCCGTGGGCAACTGTCGCAGTCACAATATACACAGTCAAGTTGAGTGGTGAGACAACTGACTTCCCTTTAACAAAAGAGCAAACGAGATAAGGGATAATAAAACAAATAGGAACTTTTTCTTTACATACATTTATATAATATTCTGATTGCTTTTGTTTATAAAGTAGATGGATTGTCTTGTGTTTTGCTGCAAATAAATTTGTGAGTGTTAGCTGTACTTTCTTTTCTTTGCAATACAATTGATAAATGCAGGTTAGAGAATTTTCCTCTGTGTCTTTAAGGCTGTGTCCACCACTGAAATATATTTCTAAAGCCGGCATATATGTAAAAAAAAAAGGAAATCTTTTTCCAGAAATATGTAACAGTGGAGGATTAATGGTCTATCTTGTTTGTAAGTGTAAGACAGTGTGTTTATTCTATTTTAATGCTTGCTAACACTTATCTCCGTGTCCCGAAAAAAGAAAAAAAAAAAAAAAGCTGTGAAATTCTGTCTCCCGGCAGAAAATTCTTAAGGTCGTATTTAGTTTGGATAAGAAAACTGTCATGTGTATGGAATGTTGTTGTTGATGAACTTTTTAAGGTGGATTCCAGTATTTGTAGTTAAATGGTTGTGGAGATGTCTCAGGAAGTGTTAGTTGGGAATTATTGTAAGTTAAGTACGAAAAAAAAAAGGGGGAAATAGCAAGTGGTTTGGAAGAGAGATTTTGTATGTGGATTTGATCCAAATTGGAGTTTGTTTTTGAATAGATTGCAAATAGTAAATACGGAAAGAGAAAACAGGCAGCCCTTAACCCCCGAATTAATCCTTCTACATATATGATGTATCTGAAGTGAATGTGTCAAGGACACCATGACTCAGACTGACATCAGACTTCTTATACAGACTTTTAGACTCTGATACAGAGTCAGGATGGAATTGGGCTAACGTCCCTTCCATTACGTGACAATGACTTTAGATTTGTCCAGGATTTAAGGGCAATTAATTACTTAGTCATCCCAATTGCCCCGATTGTCCCTGATATCACTGCTCTCATTACGGCCATTTCCCATGACGCCACTATATTTATTATTATTGATTTATCAAATGCATTCTTTTTGGTCCCATTGGACTTTGAGACACAACTACTTATGGTTTTTTAATTTTTGATGGGCGCCAATTAACATGGACCCGTCTTCCCCTAAGGCTACGTGGATTCACCAGCTGCTTACTCACTGGTGCTCCAATACCTTGCGTTCATGGACCTGTGTCATGGTTCTGTCCCCATTCAGTACGTCAAAATGACTTACTGTTTGGTATGTACTCCTAACGGGGAAGCCAATAGACAGGATTCAATCAGTCTGCTACAGCACCTAGCAGCTGAAGGTCACAAGATAATTAAAAACAAAATACAAATGGGGGCAACACATGTTGATGATTAATTATTGCAGGCAATGGATCCCTGAATGCTCACTATGACTCCATTTTACGTACGGCTGCTAAGGGGGACAGCCCAAAACATATTCAGTGGACTCTAGACATGACTGAAGCTTATGTGACCTTAAAAGTTAGCATTATGCAGGCCCCCGCTTTAGGACTACCTGATTATTGTAAACCATTTCATTTGTATGCAAGGGACAACTGTAAAACCATGGCCACGGTCTGTGCCCAAGATCACGGAGGTAGTATGTGTCCCGTTGCATTATTTTCCAAAAGTAGTCCCTACTCCGGTCCAGGGGATGCTGGGGTGTCTCCAAACATTTGGCCCCTTGTGATGTGGCCGTAGAGAAAGCAATCCCCCTTGACTTGACTTACCCCCCCCCCCCCTTCAGCTGCTCTGGCAGAAGGACTGACAGAGAGAACACAAGCTGCAGCTGCAATCCACCCTAACCCCCCCCCCCCCCCTTGGATTCAGTAGTACACTGAAAACGAAACTAGTAAAACTGATAACACATAGCAAGTACAAAGAATCGCAATGACTTTGTTTCCAGAGGTAATGCCTTTGCTGACCAAGTAGCTAAAGAAGCTGCACTTAAAACACTTTCTGCTAACCTTACTTACCCTATGCTCCAAGCCCCGTCTTACCCATCTGACCTTCTTTTCAATGAGTTACAAGGTTTTACCACACCAGAAGATTTATCATATTGGCAATCACAAGGTTTGGAAAAAGACAATAATGGTCTTTTCTCAAAAGAGGGGAGGATAGGTATACCTGAGAGTAGTGCCCCTATATTCATAGCACAGGCACACGGGTAGGACACAAAAGAGTTAAAACTACCATGCAACAGTTATGACAATCATTTTGCATCAGAAATCTGATGCTGCACGGTCAAACATACATACAGAGATGTGTACAATGTTTGTAGAATAATTCTACAGTGCCAAATAAAGCAAAGCATCATCATCTGTCTCCACCTACAGCTCCATTCACTCATCAATTGATTTTACTCATATCCCAATGACGGGATCAAAACAGTTATATCTTTTGGTGATAGTGGACCAGTTTTCCCGATGGCCTGAGGCCTTTGTAACACAAAGAGAGGATGCTAAGACAGTAGCTAAAATTTTGACTACTGAAATTATACCGAGATATGGATGTCCGTTACAAATTAACTCTGATAATGGACCAGCCTTTATCAGCGCAGTAATTAAGGAATTGATACAGTGGTTACAGATAACCTGGAAATTCCATATCCCTTACCATCCTCAGAGTTCAGGAATAGTGGAAAGAATGAACCGCACTATTAAAGAGAAACTTACAAAGGCTACTGCAGGTACATGGGTTAATTGGCAGAAATATTTACCTGCTGTACTAGCAGAAATTAGGATGTCTCCTAATAAAACTACTAAATTGTCTCCTTTTGAGATTCTTATGGGAAGACCATTTCCAACTCCTTGGGTGAAAGACCCACTTGTAATTATGTCTGGTGATCTTGATCTCATAAGAGAACAATATGTGAAACAATTGATTGATAAATTGAATGGCATCTATGGTGATGTGTCTTCTCGCTTGCCTTTACCATCACAGGAACCAACACATCCTTTCCAGCCAGGTGACCTCGTCTGTGTCCGACAGCTGAATAAAGCAAAGAAGGGAGGCTTCCCATTCGGACCACCGACGACTGTGATAGCAGTGACTAGGACAGCCGTCCTCACCGACGCACAGGACATCTGGATTCACGCATCACGACTGAAGTTGTGTCCAAAGAGGGGTGAAGCGGGTGACAAAGTCTCCCGACCAGCGACTGAAGACAGCGATGATGATGATGTCAACTTTATTCCTGTACCCGAAGAACTTCCTTTTGATGATGAGCATTATGCTCCTGATCTTTTTTCCCTTCTGGACAGTCCTTAACTGCTATTATGATCCAGAAGAACTAGGACTATTGAGATCCATTTGTAATGAACACAATGTCACTGATATTGATTTTAGTAATAGAACCAGAAGATCATCGCCTAATAACACAGTATATTCATATAGTGATAAGGAAAAACACCCATGGGAACATAACACATATGTTTCAATACTAGAAGGCTTTGCTCACTCTTTTAATCTTTCTAATTGCTGGGTTTGCTCACATATTGCTACACATGGAGAAATGGGGATGCCTCTATTTGGCCTACCTGCAGAGAATTTTACTCAAAAGCACATGTATATTAGCGATAGTACACAACCTTATAATTGGAATTTCTTTACTTATGTCCAATCTGCTACCTCTCTCAGCCTCTCACTAAAGATGAAGATTATCCGTACATACTTTCCTTCCAAATATAATAAAAGTGTCTCTTTTAAGTTAGTATACACTACCGAAGGTTTTAACTGTTTTCGGGCCCAGGGAAATGGAACAAAGGTGGGATGGTCCACATGTACTAACACTACCCTTATCTTTAATAGGACCACCTCTAGTAGCACACTAGGAAAATTACATAAAAGTTGTGCACCTTATGATTGTATGGGCCCTGGATGTTCGTATGTATATCACTTACTTAAAGGACTAGCTACATACTGGTCTAATACAACTAAGTGTGATCAATTCAACAGATCATTATCTAATCTCTTTCACCTTATGCCACCTTCCCCAGCTACTGATGTTTATTTCATTTGTGGTAAGAACGCTTATAGATGGCTTCCGTTAGATTGGGTTGGCTGTTGTTACCTAGGACAAGTAGTTCCTCATGTCTACCATACTCCCACTCTCCCTGAGGGACGTCCAAGAAACCTCAGAGATACACACGGGAGATCAAGTTGGAAAAAATTCACAGATGTAGTAAGTGTCATGTTTCCTAATGTAGGTGTAGCTAATCTGCAAATTGAGTTATCTGCTCTTTCCTTACTTGTGCAAAAAGCCCTGAATAGTACTACTGCAGCCATTGAAAAGTTAAATCAAGAACAAGTGCAGATTAGGATGGTAGCTTTACAGAATAGAATGGCCTTAGACTATGTGTTAGCTTCTAAGGGAGGAGTATGTGCTCTCATAGGCAATGAATGTTGTTCCTACGTTGATGATAATTCTGCTCTTATCACTAAAGATTTAGCAAACACTCAAGAAATAGTTGACCGTCTGCGAGATTTCCAAGGTAGTATATGGGAAGACATGTTTTCATGGATGGGAAGTCTAGGTCAGAAGATATTCATAATCTTTCTGGTGGTTATATGTGCTCTTATCCTCTTGTGTATTGTTGTATCTTGTTGTAAAGCCCTACTCAATCGGATGATAGAATAACGCTCAGGATATACACAACTCCTTGATATATACTCTCTCTGAGTAATCTTCTACCTACACATTGTATTACATATTATATTTTTACAAAGATTATATTTTCATAAAGCTTATATTTTCACAATCAAATAAAGAAGGAACACATTATATTTCCACTACAGTATATTGTATTTTCACTTTAGTATCACTTTTAGACTGCAAATATATTCCATTCAATAATTACATATGCATACGTACTCTCAAATATGTATCTTTTAATTATGCTTTTATTATTTCCTAACCTATTACTTGTTAAGAGCTTTATATTTTACTATTACAGCTCTAGATGTTTTTGAACAATTAATCCACGCTTTCCTACTTTTAGTCTAGTTCTTCTCGAAGATCACGTTGTGATCTAAGAGGGGAATGAAAGGGTTAATTGTGTTTCTGTTCAGCTTAGCAGGTGCCTAGGTACCAGACAGTGATAGAAACTGCTCTCACAGCTAAAGTATGTAATCCTGAAACCTGTTATCTATAAACATATTTTTTACCAATTATTTTTAATTGCATAGGCCTTGAGAATGTTCTAGAGAAATGTGTACGTGATGATCTGTGCACTTTTCTCATGCACTATTCTTATGCACTGCTCTCATGAACTGCTCTCATGAACTTTTTCTGTGGCACGTGCACTACACCTGATTGGTTGGTACCTGGCACTGGATATTAGCCAATGAGAAACCTGACATGTGAGAATTATTATCCTATCTGTTATATAAGCTCAAAACGTAACCAAATAAACGAGACTCTGTGTGGAAAACTTATATGTGTATGTGTGCGCTCATTTCCATACGGAATCTCCAGGACGTCTTGCTTATGAGTAAAGGTTTACCCCGGTGGTCAGAAAATACAATTGGTGTAATCTTCACTGGTCCCCTTCACTCCTTAGTAATTATTTAAAAACAAAACTTCTTTCCATTTTGCACCAACTAACCACAAACCCCCACATCTCAAAATATTGGTGTCATGTTTAAACCAACATGTTCTCTCATGAACCGCATAACCTGGTTTACTCGTACCTGCTTTTTCCCTTGTATAATATGCACAAAATGTAATCCTCATTAAACTATCTCTGTGACAACTTCTCTTCACTTTCCTGGATTACTGCAACTTACCCCTCATTAGTATCAAAGCCCATGCATTCACCCCCTCCAACAAATTAAATATGCCTCTGCACACCTAATATTCTATATTGCATTTAGAACCTACCTGTATATTACGGTTACCTTTTCAGGTTCCCAGCCCTTGTGTACAAACTCCTCCATTGTCTTGCTCTTCAATATCCTAACTCCCTGCATGTTCCACAATACTACTTGTGTTCCTAATCCCTCTCTAGAATCCCTTTCCCACCCTGTGCCAAGTCACGTGTTCATCCTTCTCCCTCCTTGTGCCTCTGCACTGGAACTCCTACTCCATCATACATTTCACATGTCGCTAAAAAAAAGCAACAACCCTTCCTTGCACTTTCCAACCCTAATGTAACTTAAAATAATTTCTTACTTCCCTTTCTGATCTCTGATCCGCTCCAAAGATCATGACCTTATCTCTAGCCCAGTGCACCAGAAACAAATGCAAAACAAACTGCATTTTTTGTGTGTGCAAATAGAGGATTATATTTCAAAAATGATCTACTGTATTTATAACTTTGTAAAGCATAGGTCTATTTAGATATTATGCTGCCCTATGTGCAAATGTATTTCAACATACTTCATTGCCTGCTGAAAATGTGCTAGCCTGGGCCTAGGTAGTAACCACCCCTGATGAAAAGCTCCTTGGATAAAGGTGATATATACAGATGTAAAATTATACTCGTAAGTGATTCACTAACTCACTAATGCATTATTACCCAAATATTACTGTAAATTAACACTTGCTCTGCTTGCTAAAAGTTTTCATTTCTATACCTCTCTTCACGCAATTTTCCAGTGTGCCAACAGCCCTGATAGGTGAGAAGCCTGTAATAAAGTACTTTTAGTATCAGCTTTTCTGTCTTCCCTGAGCCTAATTCAGTATTCCTCAAGGGTATCCCTCCCCTAGATCAGCACACAATGGACATGACGACCCCGGGCTTTGTTTCCATTCCTGGGCTACCTCTATGATAACAATGGTTCCCTTGTTCGGACTGTCTAGGTTCTGGAGAACCCCATACGCAAAGCATCTGTGTGTTTTGGACATTGTGTGGCTGATGACTTGTTATACTGGTTATATCCATGTTAAACATGCCTGTTATGGGAATATATATATATTTATATTTTCTTTTTATAATTCATACACTGTGATCATAATGTGTTAGAGGCCATTGTGAAACTAACACAATGGGGTATCCAAAATGGAAAACCGCCTGCTGAGGAGTTATGTTTGCTGGCCTTCCTAATTTTAATTACATAGTTACATAGTATTTAAGGTTGAAAAAAGACTTTCAGTCCATCAAGTTCAACCTTTTAAGATCTCCTCTGATCTGAAATATGCGGATTAACTATTAATTCATTAGTTGTTAATTAATTATGAATCAATTATTTAATGTTTTTTTTTATTTTATTATTATTAATTAGTCCAGAGGAAGGCAAATAGAAAAAAAACAAACAAAAAACAAGCGAGACTTAGCCAATTGTCTCATGGGGAAATGTAAAAAATTTGGATCATTACTGTCTCTCTAATTATCCATGATAACCATGAATACCCTTTTTAATTAGAAATAAATCTAGTCCCCTTTTAAAGTTATCTATCGAATCCGCTGTCACCACCTCCTCTGGTAGAGAATTCCACAGATTAACCACCCTTACTGTGAAGAACCCTTTTCTTTCTTTAAGGTGGAATCTTTTTACTTCTAACCTCAAGGGATGTCCTCTTGTCAGTTGAAAACCTCTGGGCACAAAAAGCTCCCCCGACAAATCTTTATACTGACCCTTTTCTTACTCTGCACCCAGACTAATTGACTTACCGAGACCTTTTGTTCTCCCATGTATATATGCCCTGTGTTTCAATAAAGGGCATTACCCCTTTTGAAATTATTCAAGAGTGTCAGCTGTGTTTCTGAGGAGTGGAAAATAGCTTTTTAATCACGTCGCCGCAGTCTAGCTACAAAAAAAAAATATCCTGCTTTAGAACTACATCCCTTCTCTCTGATACTGAAGCAAACCTCGTACTAGGATAATCCTTAGCCCTGATACACATAGACCTGGAGAGGACCTAACCTGTGGGATCCATTCATTGGCTGGTCCATCGGGTCCCCTCCTCTTCACATCCAGGCTTTCATTTTTTTTTCTTCAATTTTTATTAACTCACATATTAAATATCAGCAAAGAGAGATTTGTACAAGTGTTTAAATAAATCAATTGTGAAATGAAGATTATTATGCGTACATATACCCTGTTTCCCCGATGGTAAGACACTGTCTTATTTTTTTTGGAAGGCCAAAATATGCTCTAGGGCTTATTTTCAGGGGGATGCCTTATTTACCCATGAAGAAGACTACAGTACACAGTTATTGTTGAAAAAAAACAGAATTTTATTACCTGTATATGGTGAAACCATTGTTTATATACCATATGCATTTTAAACAGGCTTTATATACAGTAAGTGGTATTGCTCACAGCAAAAGAAACCTGTCTGCGTGTCTCACTTTTGGATGTTCTGGCCTGAACAAACTCCTGCAGTCTCCGTTAAGGAGGGATGAGGGAATCTGCCTGTGTTTCCTTGCGCGGAGTCACGTGCGCGCGCTGCAGTCCTGTCACTTCCTCCTCTTCACTTAATGACGAGGCGCGGCACGCAGCCATGGAGGCAAATACGGTAGACGGAGGGACCACACGGGGTCACCCACCGTACCATCCGAATCGGGTAAGTGCAGGTATCGGGGGGTGGCTTATTTTCGGGGGGGTGCCTTATTTTAAATTTTTTCCTAAAAAGGGGGGGCTGTCTTATTTGATGGCCCTGCCTTATCATCCGGGAAACACGGTAAGTGTTGGATCTAGTCTATTTCGGGGCTGCTACCTGTCAGAAGAGTGGGGTTGAGCGATGTGCTACAGCACAAAAAATGTACTGCGTGCAAATAACTATTTCCACCTCCGATGTGGCGCAACTCGAACGGCGCTGAGTTGACAGCAAGGCCATTGCTATGTTCGGTCGCTGGCACTCAGCCCCTCCAGAACCCAGGCTAGCACTTTTTTGATATGTAAGTTCATAGTTTATTATTACTTCATATATTCTTTACTGAAGATTTTCTATAAGGTTTTATGCTTTACCATTTCCCTTCTCCACATGTAACTCTTTTTTGTCAAGTATTTTATCACATCTCTTTATGTATAGGACCATTGTGAAGCCATGAGTATGGACCATTATATTTTTGTTATCTTGTACTGGTAAAATTATGATTCTAATTCTAAAATGATATATTTTCATTTCTGTTCAAATAAATGGAGTACATGTGAACTTTTTATTTAAACCCTGTGGGCTTTTTGTATCTAAAAGAAAAATCCACTTTGCTTCACGGCAAAGTAGCCGTTTATCCCAAATTTTCTCTTCTGGTTGTCTTGGGTATGTGATCTATACCACTGAATTTCAGACAGTATGGATTGTTATTGTGTTCAAGCCGCACATGCTTTGCTATAGAGGTATCTTCTTGATTTAGAACATCATTTACATGTTGTAGTATGCAACATCTGAATTGTCTGCTGGTTTTTCCTGTGTATTTTTTATTACATATACAGACTATTTCATAGATAACTCCCTCTGTCAAAAAATCTATTTTTTGTCTGATTTTATAGCTTTTAGTGTCTGTTGTGTTGGAGAACTCCCTTGTTTTGCTCACAAAGGGGCAGACTTTACATTTCTCACATGCCCTAGAGACTTTTTGTCCTTCTATAAGCCAGTTTGATGGATTTTTCTTTACTTCATAGTCACTGTGGACTAGTAGATCTTTTAGATTTTTTGCTCTTCTATATGTTACTGTGGTAGTTGGAGTTATGACTTTTTCCAGATCGTTATCCAATTTAAGGATATCCAAATGTTTTGATAGGATTGTTTTAATTTGTTGGGATTGACTGGAGAAGTTTGCAATGAACCTTATTGGTTGTTGTTTGTTATCTTTAACATTGTGCACCAAAAGTTGATTTCTATCTTGTTTTAAGGCTCTATGGTATGCCTTCTTCAGTACTTTTTTAGAGTTTCCTCTTTGAATAAATCTCTGTTGTAGTTTTTTCGCTTGTACTTTAAATTCATTTAGGTTACTTAAGTTTCTCTTTAGACAGAAATATTGGCCTATTGGTATGGCT
Organism: Discoglossus pictus; assembly: GCA_027410445.1. Taxonomy (NCBI): domain Eukaryota; kingdom Metazoa; phylum Chordata; class Amphibia; order Anura; family Alytidae; genus Discoglossus; species Discoglossus pictus. The sequence goes on from CM050166.1 coordinate 11,427,265, forward strand.
TTTTTGTTGATGTTGGATGGTGACTTGTGCAATTTAATAAATAATTTGTTGCTGATTCTTTTCTATACGTTTTTGTTGTTTATTCATACCTTGCATTTACCTCAATGCATAAATCTTGGAAAGTCACTTTTTCTTTCCTGTACTCCACCGTTAATTTCAAGTTTTTATCATTGGTGTTTACCTTTATTACACATTCTTTAATTTCTTCTTCAGTACCAGACCATATGATCAACATATCGTCTATAAATCGTATCCATAGTTCTTCCTTCTGTATATACGAGGCATTATCCTCAGAGAATACTGTTGTGTTTTCCCAATTGCCCAAATATAAGTTGGCATAGTTTGGGGCACATGTTGCCCCCATTGCTGTGCCCCTTACTTGCTTATATAGTTATTTATTAAATAGAAAATAGTTATTATTTGGGACAAATTCCAACAGTTTCATTGTAATCATACTGTCATCTTCATAGTCCACTCCCTTTGTGTCCAAAAATGTCTTTACAGCTTTCAGACCATGTTCATGTTTAATGCTTGTGTAGAGAGATTCTACATCCATTGTGACTAAAAAGGAGTATGTTTGTATAGTTATACCATCTATTCTCCTTAAGGTGTCTTTATTATATTTTATATATACAATTCTTATGTTGTCACATGTTGTTTTAATATTTTATCAATGTATATACTAGGATAATGTATTACACTTCCAAAGCCTGACACTATAGGCCTTCCAGGTAAATTTGTTGATTTTTTTATGTATCTTTGGTATAGAGTTAAACGTTGGAATAGTAGGTTTTCTTTATTTATCATAAACTCTGTTTCCATTTTTCATAAGAGTCAACATTCTTTGGCTTCATCTACAAAATTTTGCAATGTTTTTACACATTCTTCAGTTGGATCTAATGTAAGTTTCAGGTAACAACTCTTGTCATCTAATAACTTTTGTGTTGTTGTTACATAGTCATTTGTGTCAAGGACCACTATATTACCTCCTTTATCAGAATCCAAATCCTTTAATTCCTTGGTTACACGCTCTACAAATATTTCCAAGGGTGGAGAGAGTGAGAACTGTGGAGTGAATTTGTTGGGTACCTTTACTTTGTTTTTCATCTCTCATTTTCCTTAAGTGAGTGATCAAGACAGTTTAAATATTATTTTTCTGTGTTTGTTAGGCCCATTAGGTCTAGATTATTTTGTTTCATATTATTATGTTGTTTGTATAAAGTTAGTTTTCAGGCAAATTAGGATCTTTCACTTGATCAAACAATTTGAATCTAGCTGATGGTGAAAATGTAAGGCCTAGACTTAATACTCTTTCTTGAATTTCACTCAAGGGAAAATGGGATAAATTGAATATTTGTAAATTGTCACTTTGTGAACTTATTGTTGCTGATAACCCCAAACTCTCCTGTCTCTCAGTTCTCTCGATAATTGTTGGTTGGATTTACTTTTTTATTCCTGTGGATAAAAAACCCTTTTATCTCTTATTTTATTAGTTCTTTTTTTATTGGAGTTTTCAAGTCCTTCATTATCTGATGGTTCAGTATCTTTGGCACTACTTTGCCTTGAAAATCTCTGTTGAGGATATATCGTTCTTTGACTAATTTGATAGGCCCTTCCACTTTCAAAGTCTTTTGTGTCTCTGCCAAATTTTCTTTTTCTCTTTTAATTCATCTTTGAATGTGTTAATTTCTTTAGTTAGTTGTTCTTGAGATTCTATGAAATCTCTTAGTAATTCGTATTTTTTACATTGCTCCTTTTAGCTTTGAGATATTATCCTTTAGTTCTTCCAATAATTCTTATTCTTTTGTTATTATTAGTCTCATAAGTTCTAAAGTACATGTGGTCATCGTTTTTTCCCATTTTTGTGTGAATTCATGATCCTGTAAGTAACTAGATGGGCTTAGTTAACCCTTAATCACCTAGGTACTATTGCATTCTTGATGTAATTACTTAAACTGGTGATCTCCCACCATTTTCGTAACTGTATTTTTTGTTTTTGTAACAATTGACTTTGTGTGTCTCTGAAGGATAAATATTTTACTCTCTTTTCTTGTGCTATATTTGTCTGAAATACCTCCTCTGCTTCTGCAGTCAGTAGGCCAAAGTCAAACATACCTTCAGAATTCATTATTATGTCCTAATTTTATAAGAATAGACCTGGAATGGGATTTTCTCCCTGTTTTAAGATACTTTTAGATTTTGGTCTGTATATTCTGTGTTTAGCCTAGGTGTAATTTCTTTACAATTTGAACATGTAGTTCTCTTGATCCTAGAAATAGATCAAGATGAACAAAACTAAAGTCAGTAGTTGACTACGACACCTTTTATGTGGCTATTTTATTGTATTGGTTTGCTACTGATAGTATTTAAAATCCTAACTTTATTGTAAACTTTATTAAAAAATATTATTAAAATCCGAACTATTAAAAAATAATATATATTAAATACCTAGATAGTATTCTCTTAGGAATTTGGACGTCTTTATATAGTATTATTTGTATATCTTACAATTATTATCTTACTAGCGGATTGCCAGTCAAAAAATTACGGCAATGAAATTGTAAGGGAGCTAATGCTGTTTGGTGTATAATAATGAAATAAATAATACATTAATAAATTAATATACTTTACCTATTTTGAAGTAATATATGCAGGAAGCATTCTGTTGAAGAGCTGCCAATCTGTTTTGATGTTGCTGCAGCATTAGTGGTGTGGAGCTGCTGTGTAAGCGTGCTGAATGTGTGCAGTGTAATAGTGTGCGTGCGCGAGACCAAACCATTAGCGTAGCTGTGTACTTCAACATTGTATAAGTTATTGTTCTAAAATGGTGGCTAATGTGTGGTATGTGTCTGTAGCGGAATATCCGTAGGTGTTTTGCGTGTTTAGAGTGCTGTAGCCTTGTTTTTGTTTTGTTCGGCGGCCATTTTTTCTCATGCTTCGAGAATTATTTAGTGTCTAATCTCTTTTATTTTGAGTTAAAATAAAGTCAAAGCAAAGAATATAATAACAACAAAAATAAAACTTAAATAAACCTCTAATAATTTGCTGGACGTCAAAAAACCCAAAGGATTAAAGACCTTGGGTTTAACATGATTTTTTTAATCGTTGCATTTTTAACAACATTTTAAATGTACAAATAAAGATTGAATTTTTTTAAATTAGTATGTGGCAATAATAATTAAAATAAAGGCTGCATAAAAGGTGTTTTTGTACAACCATGGTTGGTTGTTCAAGGATTCCTAAATAGAATCCACAGGACAATATTTTGGTACGCTACTAAATTAAGGTGTAACTTCATTTTTTGAGGTCCTGGATGCCCCCTCTTGCTGTAGGTAAGCTTTTTATGTATGTGTTGTGTGTATTTATTGTGTTTCTCTTTTTTTCATGTCTGCGGGTTGTGGCCGATTTTTGCAAGGTCGTAATGAGTGGTAACGTGTCTCGTATGTTGTTTGCGTTACGACGTAAAGTTTGTGAGGGTCGCAGTTGCTGGCAAGGAGCGCCTTTGGCGCTCCATGCCAGAAACGGAGGCCCTTGCTTCGCGAGCCCGCAAGCGTGAGCAACGGCTCGTATGCTGACAACTACATATGTGATATTAGATCACAAGTTCCTTATAGATATTATTCAATGTATTTTCTCAATAATAGTAATAGCACAACAAAATAACAGGTGGCACAAGGTGGAAAGAGAACTGTGTACAATGGGGTGCTACTAGGGATAAAGGAATTATATGACAATAGAAAAAAGAAGTAAAAGGTATCCATTTTCAATAGTCTTATAGGATTATTTATGAAATATATATAATGGCATATTGAGTCCTATCCACTCCTTATCCAATTTCACGTGACGTCAGAGTATCAAGATTTAAAATTTTGTGTTTTAACCATATTATTAAACGCTAAGTTTTATTGTGTATTTTTCTCTATATTACAATTAGGCCCTAGGGTGTGCACCATGTAAAAGGGATAACCTTTACTTCTTTTTTCTATTGTCTTTTCTCAATAAGCCATGTCTTTTATCACTTTTTGTGTTGTTGTTACATAGTCATTTGTGTCAAGGACAGAAGGTTTTATAGTTATGGTGTCATTTTTTTTGTAACTGTCCGAGGGCTTTTTGCTCCACTATACTTAGATTGTTCCTTATTGATCTTTTGGGGATTTTTTATCCAATTCCTTTAATTTCTTGGCTACAAGCTCTACAAATATTTCCAAGGGTTACTTTGTTTTTTCATCTCTCATTTTCCTTAAGTGAGTGATCAAGACAGTTTAAATATTATTTTTCTGTGTATGTTAGGCCCATTAGGTCTAGATTATTTTGTTTCATATCATTATGTTGTTTGTATAAAGTTAGTTTTCAGGCAAATTAAGATCTTTCGCTTGATCAATCAATTTTAACCTAGCTGATGGTGAAAGTGTAGGGCCTAGACTTAATACTCTTTCTGGAATTTCACTCAAGGGAAAATGGGATGAATTGAATATTTGTAAATTGTCACTTTGTGAACATATTATTGCTGATAACCCCAAACTCTCCTGTCTCTCAGTAATTGTTGGTTGGATTTCCTTTTTATTCCTGTGGATAAAAAAAAACCTTTCATCTCTAAATATACATAGAACAAGTTATAATTCATTAGCTATACATATATACAAACACAACAATATATATATATATATATATAATGTGTGTGTATATGTGTGTGTGTGTATATATATATATATATATATATATATATATATATATATACACAGTGGATATAAAAAGTCTACACACCCCTGTTAAAATGTCAGGTTTCTGTGCTGTAAAAAAAAATGAGATAAAGATAAATCATTTCAGAACTTTTTCCACCTTTAATGTGACCTATAAACTGTACAACTCAATTGAAAAACAAACTGAAATCTTTTAGGTGGAGGGAAGAAAAATAAAAAATAAAAATAATGTCTTTGCATAAGTCTGCACACCCTCTTATAACTGGGGATGTAGCTGTATTCAGAATTCAGCAATCCCATTCCAAATCGTGTTAAATAGGAGTCAGCATACACCTGCCATCATTTAAAGTGCCTCTGATTAACCCCAAATAAAGTTCAGCTGCTCTAGTTTGTCTTTCCTGAAATTTTCTTAGTCGCATCTCACAGCAAAAGCCATGGTCCGCAGAGAGCTTCCAAAGCATCAGAGGGATCTCATTGTTAAAAGGTATCAGTCAGGAGAAGGGTACAAAAGAATTTCCAAGGCACTAGATATACCATGGAACAGTGAAGACAGTCATCATCAAGTGGAGAAAATATGGCACAACAGTGACATTACCAAGAACTGGAGCTCCCTCCAAAATTGATGAAAAGAGAAGAAAACTGGTCTGGGAGACTACCAAGAGGCCTACAGCGACATTAAAGGAGCTGCAGGAATATCTGGCAAGTACTGGCTGTGTGGTACATGTGACAACAATCTCCCGTATACTTCATATGTCTGGGCTATGGGGTAGAGTGGCAAGACTAAAGCCTTTTCTTACGAAGAAAAACATCCAAGCCAGGCTGCATTTTGCAAAAACACATCTGAAGTCTCCCAAAAGCATGTGGGAAAAGGTGCTATGGTCTGATGAAACTAAGGTTGAACTTTTTGGCCATATTTCCAAAAGATATGTTTGGCTCAAAAACAACACTGCACATCACCAATAGAACACCATACCCACAGTGAAGCATGGTGGTGGCAGCATCATGCTTTGGGGCTGTTTTTCTTCAGCTGGAACTGGGGCCTTAGTTAAGATAGAGGGAATTATGAACAGTTCCAAATACCAGTCAATATTGGCACAAAACCTTCAGGCTTCTGCTAGAAAGCTGAACATGAAGAGGAGCTTCATCTTTCAGCATCACAACGACCCAAAGCATACATCCAAATCAACAAAGGAATGGCTTTACCAGAAGAAGATTAAAGTATTCAAATGGCCCAGCCAGAGCCCAGACCTGAATCTGATTGAAAATCTGTGGGGTGATCTGAAGAGGGCTGTGCACAGGAGATGCCCTCGCAATCTGACAGATTTGGAGTGTTTTTGCAAAGAAGAGTGGGCAAATCTTGCCAAGTCAAAATGTGCTGATAGACTCATACCCAAAAAGACTGCTGTAATAAAATCACAAGGTGCTTCAACAAAGTATTAGTTTAAGGGTGTGCATACTTATGCAACCATATTATTTTATTTTTAGATTTTTTTCTTCCCTCTACCTAAAAGATTTCAGTTTGTTTTTCAATTGAGTTGTACAGTTTATAGGTCAAATTAAAGGTGGAAAAAGTTCTGAAATTATTTATCTTTGTCTCATTTTTTTACAACACAGAAACCTGACATTTTAACAGGGATGTGTAGACTTTTTATATCCACTGTATGTATTGTCAAATATGCATGAGGAGGAAATGGACACAAAATTATCACGTGAAAAATAACATTTGAGCTTTATAAAATGTAATAAATGCCATTGTCTAAATGCATATAACAAAGACATAGGACAATTATTTATATAAAAAAGATCTACTATATAATTAATTAATAATGGATTTGGTTCCCATCCAAGAAATGGAGTCTCAAATCACCATGGAAATAAACAAGCTATTATTTAAGTTTAAATGTTTAAGAAATATATGTGTAAATGATAAAGAACAAAAAGCCTTCTAGCAAATTCATCATGAAAACAAACACACAACTAAATTAAGGAAACCGTTAACAATTTGTCACAGAAACTAAATATGTCCGATGCAAGGCTATTCGCTTGCCCCTGATGAGTAGAGATGCACGCATCTCACAAAACGGGCGTCGGGTGTTTGTGACGTCATCCAACAGCGCGATCACTGATAGGGAGCGTTCATTCGGCGGTAAACCCCCTATAGTTAATCCATAGAGATGATATCAAGAGACATATACATACTATAATAAGGCTTTTAAACAACCCAGACATATAGATATTAAGGATCCATATATCCCAGCCAGGAGAACCGGAAAGCTGAATGACATAGCAGAGTTTTATGTAGCGGCCACAAATCGCGTGACTACGAGGTAACATCCATAACCAGATATTGTGTGGCAAAGTAGTGGCCTATGTTTAAATAAGAGGCCATGAGGTATAATATGTAAATATACTATCAGGAATATTGGGACTAAGGAGAAATATATAGAACCACTGTTTAAAAGTGAAATATTGGTGACCAATACAATACAAAGGACGCACAGTATAATTTGAATAAGAGAGTCCCAGAGGGGTTTTGCATATGTGGTATCCAGCAGCGGATCTATAATTTACAGACAGTCACAATTGATAATAGAAACACCAATAAACACAATAGCACTTATTTTTTATTTTTTATAGATCATTTTTTTGTCAACATAGAAGTGTTGCACAAAGGTTTGAGTTTTCAGAATTGAAAGAATCAGTCATGACTAATGATGTCGCAAACCGTTCGCCCGCGGACTATTTACTGCGATTTTGGCATGTTCGCGCTCGCAGTGAACGGCGAACATATGCGCTTTTCGTTTCGCCCCCTATTCTTTATCATTGAGGAAACTTTGACCCTGCACCTCACAGTCAGCAGACACATTCCAGCCAATCAGCAGCATACACTCCCTTCCAGAGCCTTCCATCTGAAGGACAGCAACCCAAAAAGCCCTTTTTAGGGCTAGAACATCATTTATTTTATTTTATAATTTTTTTCTGTGTAATCTAATTGCATATGCCTGCCTGCCAGCGTGTGTGTGTGACAGGCTAACACCTAATAGCTTATATTGTGCTCAGTGAAATAAAACAACACTTTTTTGACTGTAATAGATTGAATAGCAATTGCCTGCCTACAGGCGTGTGTGTGAAGCCTATTGCATCTACTCTGCCAACTTTTGCCAGTGCACAGTGATACGTCATATCTGGTGCAACCGTAGTGTACAGTGACATAAAACAACACTTTTTTTACTGTAATAGGTTGAATATCAGTTGCCTGCCTACAGGCGTGTGTGTGGAGCCTATTGCATCTACTCTGACAACTTTTGCCAGTGCACAGTGACACTCATATCTGGTGGCACCTTAGATTGCACGCTCAGTGCCCCAAATTTGAAGTGGGAGGACCGACCAAGCATCTTTTTCCGTCTCCCGCTTCCAAAAATCCATGCTATATACACGTCCCCTGATAGTGGACGTAACAGGGATTAAATTGATAGGAATAGTACTACTTAACACTACACACCTTATAATATTGCAGACAGAGGCAACGTGTATAATCTTTCATGCTGTGCAGTGGAAGCCCCCAGACTCTGACCTGTGTATAATCTTCCATGCTGGGCAGTGGAAGCCCCCAGACTCTGACCTGTGTATAATCTTCCATGCTGGGCAGTGGAAGCCCCCAGACTCTGACCTGTGTATAATCTTCCATGCTGGGCAGTGGAAGCCCCCAGACTCTGACCTGTGTATAATATTCCATGCTGGGCAGTGGAAGCCCCCAGACTCTGACCTGTGTATAATCTTCCATGCTGGGCAGTGGAAGCCCCCAGACTCTGACCTGTGTATAATATTCCATGCTGGGCAGTGGAAGCCCCCAGGCTCTGACCTGTGTATAATCTTCCATGCTGGGCAGTGGAAGCCCCCAGACTCTGACCTGTGTATAATATTCCATGCTGGGCAGTGGAAGCCCACGGACTCTGGGAGTCTGAAGAAGAGGAGTCAGAGGAGGAAGGTGGCTTTGAGGAGGTGGAAGACCAAACACAGCAGGCGTCCCAGGGGGCTTGTTGTCACCTTTCGGGGACCCTTGGTGGCTGGGTGGAGGAAGAGACCTTCAATGACATCAGTGAGGACAAGGAACGGGACATGGCTAGCTTGGTATCCAACCTTGTGCAAATGGGGAGTTTGCGGTTGTGCAAAGGGACTGTTTGCGGTGCATTAAACGGGGAGATTGGTCTGTTACTGTGAAGCGGGTGTAACCCTTACACTACCTGATCGATACAACATAATACCTGATGTTTTAAAGCATGTTATTCCAAACAATTTAGGAATGTTAGGTGATTTATGCCCTTTATGGCTTAAAACCAGACTCTGCATCAACTATGTAATTTTCCGTGGGAGTTTTGCCATGGATCCCCCTCCGGCATGCCACAGTGCAGGTGTTAGTCCCCTTGAAGCAACTTTCCTATCACTATTGTGGCCAGAAAGAGTCCATGTGGGTTTTGAAATTCGCCTGCCCATTGAAGTCTATGGCGGTTCGCCGATGTTCGCGAACATTTGATGAAGTTCGCGTCCGCTGTTCGCGAACCCAAAATTTGATGTTCGCGACATCACTAGTCATGACACAATTTAGCTGTAAAGCAGCAATCAACACAATTGTAGCAACAATACAGTGAAAGAAACAGGGCACTCACAACTATAAAGTTGCCACATATTCTGCTACTGGCTATCGACAATAAAAATGAAATAGCCAGTGAGAGAAATAGATCTCTGAACAGTAAAAGACCACAGAAAAAAGAGATAGGGATATATATATATAATTGAAAATCCAATATATTCAAATAAATGTAATATCCTAAGTGAAAAAATCCTAACAGATATA
>CM050166.1:11441819-11562573 GCA_027410445.1 Discoglossus pictus
GCAACACCTAAGCAAGAGGCACCACTAACCAAACACTGCCATGAAGAACGAGGAACTCTCCAAGCAAGTAAGGGACAATGTTGTTGAGAAGTAGAAATCAGGGTTAGGTTATAAAAAAAAAATATCCAAATCTTTGATGATCCCCAGGAGCACTATCAAATCTATCATAACCAAATGGAAAGAACATGGCACAACAGCAATCCTGCCAAGAGACGGCCGCCCACCAAAATTCACAGAGGAGGGCATTAATCAGAGAGGCAGCACAGACACTTAAGTATTATGGCAAAGTGACCAAAAGAAAGATGTTTCTTTCAGCAAAAAACAAAATTGCACGTTTTGAGTTTGCGAAAAGGCATGTAGGAGACTCCCAAAATGTATGGAGGAAGGTGCTCTGGTCTGATGAGACTAAAATTGAACTTTATGGCCATCAAAGAAAATGCTATGTCTGGCGCAAACCCAACACATCACATCACCCAAAGAACACCATCCCCACAGTGAAACATGGTGGTGGCAGCATCATGCTGTGGGGATGTTTTTCAGCAGCCAGGATTGGGACTGAGCACCTTCCTCCATACCTTTTGGGATGGCCAGAACACTTGGGGGGTTTAAGGGGAAACATGTAAATGTTTTGGAATGGCCTAGTCAGAGCCTAGACCTCAATCCAATAGAAAATCTGTGGTCAGACTTAAAGATTGCTGTTCCCAAGCACAAACCATCCCAACTTGAAGGAGCTGGAGCAGTTTTGCAAGGAGGAATGGGCAAAATCCCAGTGGTAAGATGTGGCAAGCTCATAGAGACTTATCGAAAGCGACTTGGAGCTTTGATTGCCGCAAAAGGTGGCTCTACAAAGTATTGACTTTAGGGGGGTGAATAATTATGCACATTGACTATTTCTGTTATTTTGTCCTATTTGTTGTTTGCTTCACAATAAAAAAAACATCTTCAAAGTTGTGGGTATGTTCTGTAAATTAAATGATGCAAATCCTCAAACGTTCATGTGAGGCAACAAAACACAAAAATTCCAAGGGGGTGAATACTTTTGCAAGGCACTGTATATATATATATATATATATATATATATATATATATATATATATAAATGAAAGATAAAAAAAATCTATATGCGGACTGTGACGGCACCCAATCTACACCCATGAGGAGGTTCTTGATATACCTACAGTTACAAATAAAAGAACAGCGGGCAACCGATTATGGCAAGGCAGCAAAGGGAGCCAAGCAACAGGCTTCAGCAGAGAGGACCAATAACAAGGCTGAGCACTAGCAATCACTTATAGCAGGAGAAGCCAATCCCGACCTGCAGATGTCAGCAGCCGTAGCTATGGAGGAAACCCAGCAACCGAGCATCCCTCCCGTCCATGAAGTTGGTGATATTTCCCCCACAATATTAATTCTGGCTTTGGATTCCTCCAGTCCGGCCTTACGCATGATGTGCTCCGCGTATAAATTGAATAAATAAGGTGACAATCAGTCTTACACTCTTTTTCAGATATGGAACCATTCGGTTCTTCCATTTTAGGTTCTGACTGTGACTTCTTGGTCCACATACAGATTAATCAGGTGGAAAATGAGATGATTCCCCATATCTTTAAGAACTTGCTAAATTTTGTTCCAATCTACCCAGTCAAAGGCTTTAGAAAAGTCTGAATCTGAAGTAAATGCTTGTTCTAGAACTCTCTTGCTGTTTCTGCTATCCAGAGGTCATTAGCAACTTGTGCATCTGCAAAATCCGGCTTGCATACATGGTAGTTCCAGGTCCATATATTATTGGAGCTGAGCTTGCAGCATCTTAAGCATTACCTTGCTGTGAGTGCAATTGTTCGATAATTGGAGCACTATTTGGCACTGCCTTATTTTGGGATTGGTATATAGAATGATCTTTTCCAATCTACTTGCCACTGTTGAGTTTTCTAAATTTGTTGGACATTATTTATTTATTTATCACCCCCTTGCCCCTTCCTAACTAGGGCTGTAGTCACTTTTTATTCCTCCCCAATCACATTTACATTACCTGCTAATTCCATCATGAGAGACAGGGAATTTGAACAATGGACTTAGAAATATTCATAATAACCTTCCTGATATGCTTATCTAGCTGGGGACAGGACATTTAAATAGGTTAAGTGAGTTAACAAGTATAGAAGGGAACTTTTAATATGTTCACTCTCACAGATTGGCTAGTGAGGTATTACATAGAGCTGATTGCGTTAACTGGTTAAGGGAAAGTAGTAAATCATGTTTGTGGTTTAAACAAAAGTGGTATTGTTCTATTTGCCTATAAATGTTCCAATTTTTCCCAATAAAGGCACACTCTAAAATGGAACATAAGCATGGAGTCCTCTATTCTATTTAGAGATTATACCTCTGTTTGATATTTTTATTCGGCATCATGATGGTCTTGGAACAGAAGCCGGTCACAGAGAAGCACAACCACTCCACAGTCCAAGGGAAGCTTCCTGTAGCCAAGGCAGGAGAATTCTGGAGCTGAGTTGGACCCCCTCCCCTGTGTCATTACAAGGTGGTGGCAGTGGTAGATCCTGTTGCAGAAACTGGCAGCAAGTATGGATTATGGAGATCTATCCTCACTGGAAATCCAATTCTTTTAAGCAGATCAGAGGGCAAACTGAGGCACTGCAGAGATGAGGTCAGTGCCTGGAGAGCAAGTCCTGAATATACATCTGATACATGTAATCGGGGAGAAGCAAAGTATGGACGCCTGGATGATAGAGTGGTGAAGTGGAAGAAATACTATCAAAGACTGATATATGGAGATCCTCAGAGGCTAGTAAATGATCTCCCTAGGGATCTGGCAATAAGATGAACTGGCAAGAGGAGTTTGTATGGGAGGAGGTCACTTTGGAAGAGCGATATGATAGTTTGTGACACCTACTCCTATGGCATCATAATAGAGCAACACTGGAGGAGCCTGTCAGACAGGCACCATCAGCAGCTATCGGTCAAACCAGGCACAGCAGCAACAGCAATTCAACCTTCGCTGATTCAATCTTTGATCAACCAGGAAAGAACCAAGTAGTTGGTGATCTAGCCAAGATATAGCGAATCAGAAGACATACGAGTCCAGAGCAAGCCCACCACGCTATCAGGGGAGGGCGCAAATCCTGGGAACTTGACGTAAGACCACAAGACAGATCTGTGATTAGGAGATATGGTCGAGGGTTTACCCCGAGGTAGACCGCTAAAAGAAAGAAGTAGCCACAGCAAGCTCTCCAGTCCAGAAGCTCTGCAGGAAGCCAAGTTCCAAGGAGAAGCTGATCCCAACCACTAGACATTAAGAGCCATACCTAGGGAGGAAACCCAGCACAAGAGTGGTACCTCTGAGAAAAAGTACTGCTGAGTGGTCATTACACTTGTGGGAAAGCAGCCACAGATCAGCCCTTGCCCACCCTGATGACCATGATTCCTCCAACGTGTAAAATTGTAGCCCGTAACGGAGCCCGCAAGACTTACTGCTATTAAGTTGGCCTCGTAAAGCTACACACAAACATGTGGCATGTGAAAAAACCCTGCGGGCTGTTGAAAAGCCTTTGATCTGTCAAGCCCGTAATGGTTACGTTTGAAATTCTCTATTAAATTGCTACGAATCCACTGGCGTTCAAACCCGTAACCCGCAAATGTAGCCAAAAAGCCAAAGGCTACTGCAGAGGACCTGTAAGGGTGTTAAAGTCCTATCCGTAGCACTGTAAATGCAAATACACACACACTACTGTACTTATCATTAAAAGGGAAGTGATGTTAGGTATTAAAGATAATAGCACAACATTCTCAAGCTCGCAAATCTGCAATATAAAATACTTTTTTTTTTTTATGTTTAATTTCCGTGTTATATCAATCTCGGCAATCAATGTGTTAGTACATATAATGGAACTTGCATGGACTACAATATCATATTTACTGACTAGTGACTTGCCCGTCAAAAAATTACGGCAATAAAATTGTAAGGCAGATAATGCTGTTTGCCACACAATGTAAGGCTTTTAGTCCTCTGAGTACCTTCTGCGCTCATCCTCTCCCCTTATTTACATTTGGTCGTCTGAGCACCTTCAGCGCTCATTGCGAGCCTCTCCCCTCGTGTACTTTTGCTCCTCTGAGCACCCTGGGCGTTCATTGTGAGCACCGCGCTGAGAGCCTTTGGCAAAGCGAGTCTCTCCTCTGCTCTGTTTTTTTTTTATATAAATATATTTTTTTATAATAATGAATTAATTAATTAAATAATAAATTAATATACTTTACCTATTTGTAATGAATATATCCAGGAATCAATAGGTCGAAGAGCTAACAATCGCTGTTGTTTTTCTGCAGCATACAATGTACATTTGGACTGTTGGTTATCTGAGGAGAAAGTGTCAGCAATGTGGCAAGTGTGCAGTGTAAATAGGCTGTGTGCGCGAGGCCAAACCGTTTGTTTAGTTGTGTAATGCAGTATTTTAGAATGGTAATGTTATTTCAAGTTAGTGTTGTAAAATGGCGGCGAGTGTGTATGTGTTACGCGTGTCTGGAGCATTTTCCGTTCTACCTAAAAGTGTATTTTGTACCTTGTACGTTCCTGGCAAAAAGTTGTATGTGCCTGTCGGTGTTTTGCGTGTTTAGGGTTCGTGTAGACTCGTTTTCGTTTTTTTTTCCCGGCCAGCCATTTTTTCTCTCACTTCGGCGATTTTCCAGTGGCGAAACTCTGCAAATTTGACTTAAATTTGTGTGCAACCTCACTTCCAGATATCCTGGCTGCCCCCATGCTGTGTGTGATGTTTTTTTTTTTTTGTATTTGTTGTGTTTTTCGTGTTTTTGGATGTGCGCGGTTCGGCCGTTAAGTTCATATTTTTAATCGTATTTTTGGCGGTTTCCTTTTCAAAGTGTTACGGGCCGTAATTTTTTCAGGCGATTTTTTCAAAGTGAATTTTGTATTTGAGTTTTCTGTTGCACTGTAGTCAGGCGTGTCGGCTGTAAAAAAAAATGTTGTGTTTTTTTCAAAGTGCTACGGCTTTTGGCGCCCCTTGCCTGGCCGCAATTGCGGCCCTTGCTTCGTGAGCCCGCAGTTTTAACGTTGCGTTAGCAACGTTTTTTGGCAAGCCTACGCTGCTGAGAACTATATATGTGATTTATTAATTTTGCATTATTTCGGGTCCGATCATAACTCATAATTGAAATCTATCCTCCATTTTTCAGTAACGTAATGATGACGATGTCTTTTGCCATTGGCTCCGTCTAAACCCGTAACTATGTGTTTGACTAATTGATCTTGTTCACATGCAACGTGCTCAAGAACGGTTTACGAGTTTGCGTCTCCGGACCGTTGGTCGCGGCATTGTTGAATGTAATAGCTCTGTAACTCCAGCAAATTTCAAGCCTGCAGGCTTTGCGGGGGTGTACCGGTGCCACTACGGGCTTCGAATTTAATAGGGGTTGGAAGAGGGGAGTGATTGTGATATCCTCTCCATCTTCCCATTGAATTTAGATTGTTAGCTAGGCTTTTCTGATATTGGCCATGTTATGGCCCACTTGGAGGCACTAACTTCCCCCTTACCCCTTATAAATTTAGTCGTAGTCACTTGCTAATCCTCCCCCCAATCACATTTACAGTTCCTGCTAATTCCATCAACAGACAGGAAATTTGAACAATGGAGTGTACATCTTGATAACAACCTGTTTGTGGGTTGAACAAACGTGGTATTGTTCTCTTTGCCTATAAATGTCCCAAGCCGGGTACCAATCCCACACTGATGAAAGGCATTAACCTTGAAACAGTGCTTGTCTGTGGCAGGATTTAATGGTTTGTGCATAATCCATCCTGGGCTTTGCTTAAAGCTGTGTTTTACAGAAGGGATATGCTGTAAAGGAGCCATGTTTAAAATGGTATTTGGATTAAAGAGTGAAGCCTTTGTGGGCTCATTTGCATGTCCCTACCAGGTTCACAGAATGCAGTGCGTTAACTGTATTTCTTGGAATTCTGAGCAGGTAATACATTTAACTTGTTTTAGACATTCAAATGTGAACACAAATGTACTATTTATTTGCTGTACTACTGTACGGTGGAGGCTTTTATCACTCTTTTGACCACCATAAGTTAAATGGTTGTGGTTAACTTTTCCCAATAAAGACACACTTTTCTAGGGAACAAAAGCAATGTATACTCTCTTTTATTTAGAGGATATAACCTCTATTTGTTATTTTTAATCCCTTGATTCCTATTCTGCATCCTGATGGTCCCGGAATAGAAGCTGGTCGCCGAGAAGTCCCAAGGGAGGATTCCTGTAGCCAAATGCAGGAGGATTCTGGAGCTATTGATCCCCATGGCACACTAACTACTACTATAGGGGTCCTTATGGATCCACATGGGTCCTATCAACAAGGACCCATCTAGTCCCTGCCATTACCCTCCAATTAAATAACTTAAAAACATAAAAAAAATAAAATAAACAAAAATGAAATACAAAAAGAGTACAAAAATTAATTAATTAAAAATTTAAATTAAAATAAAAAAGATAAATTATCCCCAAAAACTTGTTTAGGGGGAAATGAGAGGATTTATGGGGTCCTTATGGACCACCATTGTGTGAAAGGGTCCATGGGGGGCCATGAGTACTCACTCTATGGTAGTAGTGAGGGTCCCAAAGGGTTCATGGAAGGGTGTTATGGTAAGGTACAATTTGCGTTCACAAGGACCGCCATGTTTATAGGATAGTATACCATAGGGGTCCATAGAGACCCCATGGTATAGGCGATTTTGCCGTAGTTTATTGTAAGCGCCATGGGGGTCCCTATGGACCCCCATTGTTATAAATTAGATTACCATGTGGGTTCTTAGCAATGGGTTTATTTTAAATGCCAGGGAAGTGCATAGGCATCTAAGTGGTTTCATATGGGTTCATTGGACGCCTATAGGATGAATGGACCCTGCACCTGCACCTGGGTGTTGAGGCGGCATGCCTGGGGTTAAATGGAGTCATAAGGAGTAGCTGGTAGTAGCTCCTTAACTGCGTTGGATTTGAGCAATCAAAGCTTCTCAGGGGCATTTTTCTGCCTTTGCCAGGAGTTGAAGGTATCCAGAAGTTTCTTGCTAATTATGAGCACTTGGAGAGATTTCAGATAAAACAAGCACTTAGATATTATTTTGAAGGGGGTGAAATGAAAGCTCTTTAGTGATAGATGAAGGCAAGGACCTCCAAGGTAGTATTTTCTGAGATACTACCAATGCCACGTGCTAGCCCAGGGAGGCAGAAGGAGCTTAGGGAGGTTAATGCGTGGCTAAAGATGTGGTGCACTAAGGAGGGGTTTGGGTTTTTGGAGCACTGGGCTGACTTCTCACTTCGGTACAATCTCTTCAGCAGGGATGGATTGCTCCTTAATGATGAGGTGGCTTTTGGGCTAGGGGATAGGATGGTAGAAAGGCTAGAGAAGTTTTTAAACTAGTAAGTTAAGGAGAGGGACTAGATATAAGTAATGGGGCAGAAAGTGTAGACGGGGTAAGGAATGAATTAACAAATCATAGGGGAGGAGATGGTGGAGGGGTAGTATAGTCAATAGGGAGGTATTACTAAGTAACTCAAGTATAGTGGCAGGCACCGCCAAACTACAAACTCATAACATAAGAATGCCAGAAGCTTGCCAGGAAAAACGGGAGAGTTAGAATTATTAGCAATTAATGAAAAATGGGATTTAATAGGCATTACCGAAACATGGTGGGATGAATCTCATGACTGGACTGTTAATCTGGATGGTTATAACCCATTTAGGAAAGATAGGAGCAATGGTAAAAGCGGAGGAGGGATATGTCTATATGTTAAGCCTGGATCTAAGCCTATAGTCAGAGAAGATATTTATGGTGGAACTAGTGATATTGCTGAATGTTTGTGGGTAGAGTTAAATAGCGGAGCAGCAAATTCCAAAAGAATATTAGTAGGAGTATGCTATAAACCCCCAAATATAGCTGAAAGTGAGGAAATATGATTATTGTTACAGATTGGATATGCAGCTAAGCACGGGCAAGTTCTAATAATGGGAGATTTTAATTGCCCTGAAATAAACTGTATAAATGAGACCAGCAGTTCAGCTAAGGGGAGCAGGTTCTTAAGTACACTCAGGGATCATTATCTGGCCCAGGTTATACTAGAAATCTTGGAATTAGTCATCACAAATAATATTGATATGGTATTAAATGTTGAAATAGGGCAACCTTTGGGAAACAGTGATCACAACAGTCTCATGAATTAAAAAACATAACTGTAAGGTGCCAACAAAAACTCTTAATTTTAAAAGGGCAGATTTTAAAGGTCTAAGGGCAGCAATACAAAGTATAGACTGGGACAGAGAACATATATGTAAACATACTGAACATAAATGTACAACATTTAAATCCTTACTAAATATACATACACATCGGCATGTACCATGTGGGAAAAAAAGTAAAAGGAGTAAATCCCATCCAATGTGGCTTAACAATGATTTAAAGATCAAGATAAGGAGTAAGAAGGCATTTAAATTCTACAAACATGAAGGGACAGAGACTGCTTTACGTGAGTACAAGGAAATCACCAAGGGAGCAAAAGCGCTATTAGACTGGCTAAAATAGAAAATAAAAAATGAATTGCAATAGAGAGTAAGACTAACCGTAAAATATTTGTTAAGTATATTAATGGGAAGAAGGCGAGGAAGGAAGCTATAGGAACATTACAATGTGACACAGGCCGTCTGATAATTAGTGACCAGGAAAAGGCAGATGAGCTAAATAGGTTCTTTTCTTCGGTATACATAAGGGAGGTACCAGTGGTTGGGACACAGGAACATAATGGGGCTACACTACCTTAGCCAAATAATTGGTTAACACAGGAAGTAATCCAAAAGAGGTTAAAAAAAAATAAATGTTAATAAAGCCCCAGGTCCTGATGGAATACATCCAAGAGTACTGAGGGAACTGGGTTCTGTAATAAGCAAACCATTATATTTAATTTTTCAAGATTCACTCAACACTCTACTGGATGACTGGAGAAAGGCAAAGGTGATACCTATATTTAAAAAGGGAGCAAGAGAAAATCCGGGGAATTATAGACCAATGAGCCTCACTTCTGTAGTGGGGAAGCTTTTAGAAGGGTTAATAAGGGATAATATACAAGAATATATCTATGTGAACAGGATTATAAGTAGGAGCCAACATGGATTTATGAAGGATAAGTCATGTCAAACAAATCTAATTAGTTCTATGAGGAGGTTAGTAGGAACCTGAATCAAGGCAACTCAGTGGATGTAGTCTTTTTGGATTTTGCAAGGGATTTTGATACAGTGCCACATGGGAGACTATTGTGCAAACTAAGGGATACAGGAATTGCAGTAAATATATGCTCATGTATTGAGAGCTGGCTAAAAGACAGGAAGCAAAGGATTGTTGTAAATGGAACATACTCAGATTGCACTAATGTAGTAAATGGGGTTCCTCAGGGTTCAGTATTAGGTCCTTTCCTTTTTAACATATTTATTAATGACTTAGAGGTGGGACTGGAAAGTAGTGTCTCCATTTTCGCTGATGACACAAAGTTGTGCAAAGTAATTAAATCAGACAATGATGTACTTTCCCTCCAAAGGGATTTAAATAAAGTTGAGGAATGGGCATCTAAGTGGTAGATGAGATTTAATATGAATAAATGTAAAGTTATGTATCTGGGAAGGAAAAATAGGCATGCAATTTATAATCTAAATGGAGCAAATATATAGCTTGTGGACAACCACCTAGGTAACAGTGCTCAATGCCAAGCAGCAGCTGCAAAGGTAAGTAAATATTGGCATGTATTAAGCAGGGTATAGAAGCCAGGGAAGCAAATATAATTCTGCCACTATACAAATCTCTAGTAGGCCCACATTTGGAATATGGAGTACCGTTTTAGTCACCACTTCATAAAAAGGACATTTTAGAGCTGGAAAAGGTACAGAGAAGGGCAACAAAACTAATAAGGGGAATGGAGGGGCTAAGTTATGAAGAAAGACTAACCATATTAAGCTTATTTTCTCTAGAAAGAAAAGGCGTCTAAGAGGAGATATGATTACCCTACTGTATATAAATACATCCAGGGTCAGTATTAAGATTTATCAAGGGAGCTTTTTTTGTGCTAAGATGTTTTTAACTGACAAGAGGACATCCCTTGAGGTTAGAAGTAAAAAGATTCCACCTCAAAGAAAGAAAAGGGTTCTTCACAGTAAGGGTGGTTAATCTGTGGAATTCTCTACCAGAGGAGATGGTGACAGCGGATTCGATAGATAACTTTAAAAGAGGACTAGATTTATTTCTAATTAAAAAGGGAATTCAGGGTTATCCTGGGTAATTAGAGAGAGAGTATTGAATCAGGGAGAAATACGATCGCCAGTAGCTGGGGTCAGGAAGGATTTTTTTTTTCCCCTTTGAGACCATTGACTAAGTTTTACTTGGTTTTTTTTCTGTTTGTCTTCCTCTGGATTAATTACTAATTAAAAATAAATGAATAAATAGTTGATTAATAATTAATTAACAATTAATTAATAACTAATCTGCATATTGCAGATCAGAGGAGATCTTAAAAGGTTTAACTTGATGGACTGAAAGTCTTTTTTCAACCTTAATTACTATCAGCCTTATTAAATAGTGATTCGGTCAATTGAATAGGGCTCTATATAAGCACATAGCATATTATTTTACAGAAGTTTTTAGTTAGTGAAGACCTTGCTTTTGGATAGAAGTTCACTAACTAAAAACTTTTGTAAAAAAAATATGCTATGTGCTTAAATAGAGCCCTATTCAATTGGCTGAATCGCAATTTAATAATGCTGTATGTAACTATATGTAACTATGATTTTACAAGAGCCCTGGAATGGAGCTCTATAATATGGCAAGGTCTCCCAGTATAAACGACAGCATGAAAAAAATAAAAGAATGGTTTAGAGAACTTTTAGACCATCAAGTTCAGCTTTTGTTTTCAACTTTTTTTAGATCCTTTCTAATCCTTGTGTTTTGTAAAATGTGAACTGATCCAGAAGAATGCAAACAAAAAAATCCATTCATTCAAACTGACTCATTTGGGAGGGGGTGTTGCCTGTTATCTTTGTATTAGAATTACTAGAAAAGGAATGCTGAGAAATAACAAGGTGGGACTGTGGACAGACATCATAAACATAATAATTGGTCATGGAGAATAAGTAAATGTGCAGAGTCTTACATAAGGACAGAGGGACGAGAGAAAAAAAAAATGGCGTCTCTGTGTCCATAACCTTATAAGTCTGTTAAAGCCATAAATACCCTCACATATTTTTGTGTTACAATGGAATAACCAAACAATAAAAAGATTGAGGCAGAATCAGAACAATTTTTGTAAATGTGCCACAAAAAAAAACAAAGTCATGTTCAGTCCTGTGATCATCGTCATTTCAAATGTTTTTCTCTCCTGGATATTTTTGAAATTGACTTTGAGTATTTTGATTTTAGTTATAAGGTTTGGGTAAAACCTAGTACTGAGTCTACAAATAATGAAATACACACTTTAGCAGATATTAAGTGCTCTTTATCGATGCCCACCACAGTGACCCTCCTGTGCCATTAAGAACTTACAAACCCAAAGAGACACATCATTTGATACCAAAATATGTTTATTACAGAAATATGCAACATTTTGACATCATTGGTTTATAATACTACACATCACACTGATGAATGTCCGAGCAGTGCCAGGAGGAGTCCCACACACAGGGCGAGCATGGCATAGCTGGATTTCACACTGATGGCCCCACTGGTGTTGCACAGGTCGGTGCTACAGCAGGACACGGAAGCAGAGCCCGCCACATTACTGCCACTGGTCGCTGTACAGGTCGCGTCGCAGGTCTTGGTGATGGAGGTAACTGAGATTCCAGCTATGGAAGAAGTATGCAAGTGACAAGTTTAGCTTTGGTGCTGCCATTTATTACAGGTGTGCACTTATCTTATCCCCGAGATCCAGCAATCTGAAGGTGAATGAATACAGGTGCATTGGAGAAGGACTAACCTGGGATTGAGAAAATGATACTGCTAGGGGTATGTTTCTGCCAAGGCCCATGAGGCCCAGGCCTAGGCAGTACATTGTCAGGGGCAGTAGGCTGCCTGAAGATACAGTGTAGTACACTGAAATATGTTTGTATGTGCACAGAAATGTATCTACAGTATACAGTGATATTTCTGTCTACTTGACACTTTCTGATGTTTTTATACACACACACATAAACACACATAAAGCAATGGTTAGAGATGCAAAAAATGTAAAGGAAGAGCTACTTTGGGGGCGGGGGCACAAATCTGATCTAGGGCATCCTAAATATGCCCATGAATACAACCATCACATAATAAAGTTAAAGAAGATCTTCCACCTAAAGGAAAATGGCATTTTGTGCTCTGTACAAGAACATTCTTAGAGATCCAAACCCTGATTTTCCAGTAGGTCAAAATAACAAAATATGGACTGAATGTGGCCTGTATAGAAGCAATAAATTGTATTAGAAATGGAAAAGTAATTTCATTTAGAATTGGTCCGGCTGGTAAGGAGTAAATATTACCAGCTCCAGCAGAGGCGACCGACGTCTTGCAGTAACTGTCCAGTCCGGCCGTGCAGTTAGTCGTTGTCATACAGTTAGTGTTGCTGCTCTGGGAAATGCACGTGTAGCACTTCAGGGAATAAGCTGGGAATGAAAAAAAAACAAGTAGGTTTTCAAAAAAAATTGTAGTTATATAGTAATTAGTGGTAGTTTCCCTATTATGTAGTGTAGATCCCCTGTTGATTTTGAACGTTTGTCCAGTGACAAAGAAATGATCGGTCTATAATTTTAATGGTCGGTGTATTTTAACAGTGAGACAAAATAACAAAAAAACAAACAAGAAAAACGCATGTCAAAAAAGTTATAAATTGATTTGCAGGTCGATGAAGGAAATAAGTATTTGATCCCCTATCAATCAGCA
This sequence comes from Discoglossus pictus, assembly GCA_027410445.1. Classification (NCBI taxonomy): domain Eukaryota; kingdom Metazoa; phylum Chordata; class Amphibia; order Anura; family Alytidae; genus Discoglossus; species Discoglossus pictus. Next base: position 11,454,793 of record CM050166.1, read on the forward strand.
AGATTTCTGGCTCCTAGGTGTCTTTTATACAGGTAACGAGCTGAGATTAGGAGCACTCTCTAAAAGGGAGTGCTCCTAATCTCAGCTCGTTACCTGTATAAAAGACACCTGTCCACAAAAGCAATTAATCAGATTCCAAACTCTCCACCATAGCCAAGACCAAAGAGCTGTCCAAGGATATCAGGGACAAGATTGTAGACCTACACAAGGCTGGAATGGGCTACAAGACCATCGCCAAGCAGCTTGGTGAGAAGGTGACAACAGTTGGTGCGATTATTCGCAAATGGAAGAAACACAAAATAACTGCCAGTCTCCCTCGGTCTGGTGCTCCATGCAATATCTCACCTCGTGGAGATTCAATGATCATGAGAATGGTGAAGCATCAGCCCAGAACTACACGGGTGGATCTTGTTAATGATCTAAAGGCAGCTGGGACCATAGTCGCCAAGAAAACAATTGGTAACACCCTAAGCTGTGAAGGACTGAAATCCTGCAGCGCCCGCAAGGTCCCCCTGCTCAAGAAAGCCCATGTACAGGCCAGTCGGAAGTTTGCCAATGAACATCTGAATGATTGAGAGGAGAAATGGGTGAAAGTGTTGTGGTCAAATTAGACCAAAATTAAGCTCTTTGGCATCAACTCAACTCACCGTGTTTGGAGGAGGAGGAATGCTGCCTATGACCCCAAGACCACCATCCCCTTGGGGACAGGACAACTGCACCACATGAAAGGACGATGGAAGCACATTACGGTCCTGGAGTGGCCTAGCCAGTCTCCAGACCTTAACCCCATATAAAATCTGTGGAGGGAGCTGAAGGTTCGAGTTGCCAAACATCAGCTTCGAAACCTTAATGACTTGGCGAGGATCTGTAATGAGGAGTGGGACAAAATCCCTCCTGAGATGTGTGCAAGCCTAGAGGCCAACTACAAGAAACGTCTGACCTCTGTGATTGCCAACAAGGGTTTTGCCACTAAGTACTAAGTTGAAGGGGTCAAATACTTATTTCCCTCATTGACCTGCAAATCAATTCAATATCTTATCTGTCCCAATGCAGAGAGCTGTCACCAGCAGAATGACTTTGAAAGCTGCCATGTTTGAAGGTGTGTAGTGTGCAGTACATACCATGCTCCAAGACCCAGTATATATATATGCCTTAAGGGTATTTGTGTAAATTGGTTTCCATGAACACACCGACATTATCACAAAGACATGTTGTGCATCATACAAACAGCAGGACACTAGGACAGAGGCCTCCAAACTACAACCTACAATTTGTGTTTAGTAATAACAAGGACTCGTCCGTCAGCTCCCAATGGGCTAGATCCCTGGCATCAAATAGCATATATATCATTTACAGTAACAAACTAGATTTGATTATGAATTTATATCAACTTGATATGATATCAATCAATGTTATACGGATAAGTATAATATCAGTTATGTACAATCTACAAAAACTAAATCAAACAATTGCACAAGATTTGTGAAAAACACATTTTTATGGAACATGGTATTGTTCCCATCGATACAATTAGTGCTTTTCTACATTAAATTTCCTTCAGCTACATGGTGGATATTATTACATTTTTATTTCCTAATCTACTGAATAGATTTATTTTTAACTTGGGGGAAATAACCTATATTTTATTCCTAAATACTAATCCCCTATAGTCCAGCTCTCACATCTGTATATTACTACTGGGAATACTATAGTTCTAACTAAGCATATCTTTGTTGATAAGGTAATATTTTTACTTTTTAATAGCTTGAACAGATGTGTCATAGCTTTCCTTCTCAAAAGCAAACAGCTTTTAATTTTATGGCTGCAGGCACCAGATATCAAGATAAATAAATAAGATGTAAATAACTGATAAATGACATGGAGAGAAATGGTAAAGAATATAAATGGCCACAGGTAATTACAGAAAGGGATTATTTAAGTCTGTACCAAGCACTGTCGCTTTTAGAGGGTCAGGGTGGTCTGAATAATTTCTCAAAATGTTGGCAAAACTTTTGCTACAAGGATATCCCAGAGATATCCTGTGATTGTGGTTTTGTATCATGATAGTGGTTATAGAGAACAATTAATGGAGGCAAATTTGTTTGGGTAAATATAAAAAAAATGTTTAAGGTCGACTGTTATCTCCTACATGTAAATGCCCTAAAATGATTATGTGGTAGGAGTGTTGTGCAGCAAAACTGGGTGAGTACACAGTCAGGGTACATCTGCAAATGAATATTGAATGTATATTTGGTGGTTAATGCTAAGTACAGAATGTCAAACAGACCCCCATGGTATGTTATCCTATAACCTGGGGGTCCTTATGAACGGCCAAGGCAACTAACACAAAAACCTATACCATGGGTGTCTGTATGGTAAGATAACCTGAAGTCCTGGGGATTCTTATGGACCCCCATGGTACCTAAACTTAACCCCCTGCCATTTTTCCTATTGTATGTTATGTATGTATTTATGTATTTAGTCTTTGGGAACTCCCATTGTGGTAGGATCCATAAGGACCATAAGGTACCATAAGCATCCAAAGGGAATCCCATGGTATAGGGTTACGTTTAGGTACCATGAGGGTTGATAAGGACTCCCATGATTATAGGATAGTTTGCCATGGTATAGGTATTTATATTAGGTGTCTTGGGAGTCCATAGGGATACCCATGTTTATAGAATAGTATACTATGTTGTCTGTAGGTAGGCCTCATTAGAGTCTAAAGGTACCCCTAGACCTCAAATCAAAAGAGGTAGGGGGAGAGGGGCCCTAATGCTTTTACCGGGTATTGATGGGAGGTCCCAGAGGATATCTGGCCATAAGCCAAGGGGTCATAAACCCCATGCATTAATTGTTTTATTATTTAATCATTTTCCTCTCATGTGAAGGGGTTTAAATAGATAAATGGATACGTAATATTGCTGGAGTCTCCATGGTAGATGAGAGGAAATTTAGAAAAATGTACAGAATTTGTCCATAATGTGTGCTTGGAAGCTATTTTTCCTACCAGCGAAAACCTCTAAATCTAAACTCAATAATATTTGCAATGAAACATTCACGGACACATTGAATCCACGCTTACCTAATGGAAATAAATCGCCCAGAGTTGCTAGTAGGGGCTTATTTGGATTATCCAGGAGGCATGGAATGGACGCCCTATACAACTACCTCAGTGACTGATGTATATTTCAGTTTGTTCTCTAATATTATTAATAATTGTGAAATCAGGTGTAGTCTCCATACTACCCCCTTTATAATTTCTCTCTTTATAAGTGAAAGTAAGATTATCCCTGATGGAGGTTAGTTGGCTGTTGATCCCCCTGCCTCTGCACAGCCTCCATGTTTTTTTGCGGCCCTTCCTGATGGGTTAGAGCAGATTAGTATGGTGTATGGTCCCCTGGTCCCCTTGTGGATAGCTTAGTGGTGGTGGTGAAGGGGCTTGTGTACCTGAATGAAGCTGTGAGCTATACCATGTAGGGCCAGTGTAGGTGGGCAGATGATAGCAGAGAGGTCAGACAAATCACAGTCCACTAGAGAAGGAACTGACTACCCACTCCAATATCTTTGGCATGCAAACCTTGTGGAACAGCACAGACAGTGACCTAGCTAAATGTGCTACAGTCCATAGGGTCACAGAGAGTCAGAAACGACTGAAACAACCACTAATAAAATGTTCCCCTGGTACGTGATATATGCGATATGGTGGTGTAATTTGGCCACTATTTGTTTTCCCAATGTAGATCTGATGAGCGAGATGTATATGCAATCACATATATAGTTGTGAGCGTACGGGACGTTGGTCACGCTTGCGGGCTCGCGTAGCGAGCCCGCGGCCCTCGCGAAGCGAGGGCCGTCGCTCGCGAAGCGAGCCGCGGCCCTCGCGTAGCGAGGTCACTGGGCAAGGGCCTCAGTTGCTGGCATGGAGCGCCGAAGGCGCTCCATGCCAGCAACTGAGGCCCCTCGCGAAGCGAGGGCCTCAGTTGCTGGCGAGGTCACTGGGCACGGGCCTCAGTTGCTGGCATGGAGCGCCGAAGGCGCTCCATGTCAGCAACTGAGGCCCCTCGCGAAGCGAGGGCCTCAGTTGCTGGCGAGGTCACTGGGCAAGGGCCTCAGTGGACTCAGTTGCTGGCGAGGTCACTGGGCAAGGGCCTCAAACCCTCGCAAAATTCACGTCGCTACTCAAAAAACACGACACACAAATTACGACACTCGCTAAATTTTACGAGGAACGCAAACAACGTACGAAACACGTTACCACACATTACGACCTCGCAAACATCGGACGCAACACGCCGACATACAAACATTTAAAACACAATACATACACACAGCACATACATAAAAAAATTACCTACACCAAGAGGGAGCACCCAGGACCTCAAAAATGCAACTTACACCTCGATTTTACTCGAAATAAAACAGTTTAGAGACTAAAAAAAAATCTAAGCGAGAGAAAAAATGGCCGCTGAACAAAACGAAAACGAGGCTACAGCACTCTAAACTCGCAAAACACCACAAAACACCTACGGATATTCCGATACAGACCTATACCACACATTACTCGCCATTTTACACCAATGCGGAAGTACACGACTACGCTAACGGTTTGGTCTCGCGCACGCACAGTGTTACACTGCACATGTTCATCACGCTTACACAGCAGCTCCACACCACTAATGCTGCAGCAACATCAACACAGATTGCCAGCTCTTCATCACAATGCTTCAAAATAGGTACACTATATTCATTTACTAATTTAGCTACCTTACAATTTCATTGCCGTCATTTTTTGACGGGCAATTCGCTAGTTATATATATATTCCAGGGTCCACATTAGAGCCTCTGTGAGTGAGGAAGGTTTAATATGGCATCAGGTTCATGTTTTTGTGTTGCTATTTAATCATGTAGTGTGTCTTTAATTACCTTCTGCAAGTTGCAGCATGGCTTTTTATATTGGCATATGCATGACCATTCCAACATATGATGCAATAAATTATTTTTTTAATGCCTATTTGTTATTGTAGGGTTTATTGTGCAAGTAATTGTAATGCCTCTCCATGCTCTCCCCATATTTTGAAGTCTACTGGTGGGTTTATATTGTCTTTTACAGTCTTGAGAAATTGTCAGTAACCCCTTTGAGTGTCCTATTTGGAGGTCGTAATGTTTTTGCCTCCATTTGCGGGTTACGGGCTTTAACGCCAAGGCGTCTTTTGGGAACTAGTTGCAATTAACTAGCGATATTGGAACGTAACAGTTATGGGCGTGACAGAACAAAGGATTTGTGGCTACGGAGTTCAGGTTTTTCAGCCTGTAACCTGCAGGTCATTTGCGGGCAGATTTAAGAGGCCAATTTAATAGCCGTAAGTCTTGCGGGCTACGTTATGGGCTATCAGCCTTATTAAATTGTATGAAACACGGTATGTATATTTGTTCAAATTAATACAAATAGTGCTTTTATACAGTACATTAACAGCCTTATTAAATTGCAATTCGGCAAATTTAAAAGGGCTCTATATAAGCACATAGCATATTTTTTTACAGAAGTTTTTAGTTAGTGAAGACCTTGCTTTTGGATAGAAGTTCACTAACTAAAAACTTCTGTAAAAAAAATATGATGTGTTCTTAAATAGAGACCTTTTAAATTTACGGAATCGCAATTTAATAAGGCTGATAGGTTTACACGTTGGGGAAAAGTTACCAAGCTCTGAAGCCCATAATACATTTACAGCCTTATTAAATTGCAATTAGGTAATTTTAATAGGGCTCTATTTAAGCACAGAGCATATTTTATTTACAGAAGTTTTTAGTAAGTGAAGATCTTGCTTTTGGATAGAAGTTCACTAACTAAAAACTTCTGTAAAAAAATATGCTGTGTGCTTAAATAGAGCCCTATTCAAGTTACCGAATTGCAATTTAATAAGGCTGTTGTGGTTATTTGTAGTGTATAATAATACATTATAGTTATACTGTTTGTCCAATGAATAAGGTATCACTATATAATGCAATACTTTGATTATTCATCTGGAATGCTAAACATTGGCGGCTACCTCAATCTTCATAGAGATTTGATACATTTATTTACTGGAGAACAGGTTTCCCATTTGACCTTCTGTATTTAGCGTTAACCACCAAACGCACGCTCAATATTCATTTGTAAATTTACCCTGACTGTGTATATTAGCCGGAAGACAGAGGGGCGACGATGATGACTGGAGGATCATTCCAAGGGAGGATAGGTTTCTCTTTTTATGTATTTAAGTTATTTATTTGGGGGCTAATGGCAGGGACTATGTGGGTCCTTGTAGACCCCCATGGAGGATCGGGTCCATTTGAGTCCATAAGGACCCCTATAGTATTAGTTAGGGTGCTTTGGGATCCATAGGGATCTCCATGGTAGGGTTTATGTTTAGGTATCTTGGGGGTCCATAAGGACCCCTATGATTATTGGACAGTTTACCATGGGGGTCCCTACAGACACCCATGGTACAGGTGTTTATTTTAGTTGCTTGGAAAGTGCAAAGGACCCCTACGTTTATAGGATAATAAACCATGGGGCTCTGTTTCACATTCGGTATTTCTGATCTTCTAAATAAATGAAACATTTGAAAGATTATAAATTGTGAAGTCTGTTATATAGAGGACTCAGATATAATTTAATAGATAGATTACAATCTTATGATAAAATGTATAAGAGTTCATAATTATAAATTGTAAAATTCATTATATAAATGAATATGTTTAGAGGTGGATGAATTTCTTCTGATGACATTTCTATGGATAAATAAATATAAATTATGGAGTCCATTATATAAAGGACTCGGGTATAAATGAATTAGTTCAGAAATAAAAAATTCTTCTAATTAATTATAATAAATACATAAGGCTTGTAATCAATTAAATAGAAAAAACAAGCTTATGGTACCTGAATTGGAGTATTCTACCTGTCAATCAACAGTGGATTTTCTAAATATGATTGATTAATAAAAATATTGCACGTTAAACAATATTTACTGTGTTTTTCCGAAAATAGGACCAATCCCAAAAATAAGCCCTAGCGCGATTTTTCAGGATACGCATAATATAAGCCCTCCCCCAAAAACAAGCCCCAGTTCCGATCGTCAGCCAGACATCTGTTAAATTATATAAATTATTAAGACAAGATGAGTGCAAAAAGAAAGGGCTATTCTGTTGAGAAGAAGTTGGATCTCCATATGGTCTGCAAATGGCGAGCAGAGTATGATAACCTCAGGCAACAGGGTTTGGAGAGCTATGACGCTGTTCCAGAAGAAGATGACATGATTGTATTTGAATAAATGTAGATTTTTGTACATAATTAAATGTTGTACAATTAAATAATAAGACATGCCCTGAAAATAAGCCCTAACGCATTTTTTGGAGCTGAAATTAATATAAGACCTGGTCTTATTTTTGGGAAACACGGTAGTACCATGTATATATATGTACAGTATATTGCCAATCATTATCTGGTTACTATCAGCCCTATTAAATTGGAAGCCCGTAGCGGCATCGGCACACCCGCAAAGGATGCGGGCTTGAAATTCAGCTGCATTACAGAGCTATTAAATTCAACCATGCCGCGAGTTATGGGCCGTAGACGCAAACCCGTAAACCATTTTTGTGTAAGTTGCATGTGAACATGATTAATTAGACAAACCCATAGTTACGGTTTAGACGGAGCCAATGGCAAATGAGATCATCATCATTACGTCACTGAAAAATGGAGGTTAGATTTCATTCCCTTACAGGTTTCAATTACGAGTTGCGATCGGACCCGCATTCCAGAAATAATGCAATATTAATAAATCAGTAAATATTATATTCTAGTCCATGCGAGTTCCATTATATGTATTAACACATTGATTGCCGGGATCGATATATCACAGATAATAAATGGAAAGTAAAGTTTTTTTATTGCAGATTTGCGAGCTTGAGAATATTGTGCTATTAATTTTAATGCCTAACATCACTTTCCCTTTAATTATGAGTACAGTAGTGTGTTTATATTTGCATTTACAGTGCTATGGATAGGACTATATACCCGTTGGCTTTTTGGCTCCATTTGCGGGTTACGGGGTGGAACGCCAGTGGATCCGTAGCAATTTAATATTTTCAAACGTAACAGTTACGGACTTGACAGAACAAAGTATTTGCAGACGCAGAGTGAATATTTCGACATCCCGTAGGTTTTTTCACCCTTAACCCGCAAGTTGGTTGCTTTACGAAGCCTATTTTATAGCAGCAAATCTTGCGGGCTATGTTACTGGCTACGGTTTTACACGTTGAAGACATTTAATAGGAGTGTTTGTGGTGCGTAACTTGGTGCATCGCAAGTCATTTGCTACTTCTGGTGTATTTTGATGCCTTTTGGGAATGTAACTGACTTCCGTTCATCTAACACATTGTTTTTATCCTTTTGATTTGACGTCTTTTACTCATTTAATAGATTATGTTATTAATATCCTTACCTCTGTTCGTCTTTTGATATACAATTAGTAATGTTAAGCACTTATTTTATGTCTGCACTTTTCATTTTCTCCACTATGCAGCTGAAACACATTTAATGTACTGTATAAAAGCACTATTTGTATTCATTTGAACAAATATACATACCGTGTTTCATACAATTGTGGCTTCCACAAATCTTGTGCAGTTGTTTGATTTAGTTTTTGTAGATTGTACACTATACTGATCCGTATCACATTGATTGATATCATATCAAGTTGATATAAATTCATAGTCAAATCTAGTTTGTGACTGTAAATGATATCATTGCTATTTGATGCCAGTGATCTAGCCCATTGGGAGCTGGCGGAGGAGTCCTTGTTACTACTAAACACTTTGAATTACAGGTTGTAGTCTGGAGGCAGTGTCCTGCTGTTTGTATGATGCACAACGTACCTTAATGACCACGTTGGTGTGTTCATGGAAACCAATTGACACAAATACCCATAAGACCTATATATACTGGGTCTTGGAGCATTATATGCACATCTCACTACACGCCTTCAAACATGGAAGCTTTCAGAGTCATTCTGCTGGTGACAGCTCTCTGCATTGGGACAGGTAGGATGGGCTTTACTTACATGTAATATCTGTATTTGATGATATTTTATTGCTTTATGTCTACAAAAGTTATATTTGCTAACATACTTCATTAATGAATACAATGTATATATCTGACCATGCATATTTTATATAATCAGCGTCATTGTCCGACGCTGTAATGTATATGTACATGGATACGTGAAAACACTACAAGTCGCATATTAGGGAAAATACCACTAATTACTACAGTACCACAGGATTTTTTTGTTACAAACCTATTGTTTTAAAAATTCCCAGCTTATTCCCTGAAGTGCTACACGTGCATTTCCCAGAGCAGCAACACTAACTGTATGACAACGACTAACTGCACGGCCGGACTGGACAGTTACTGCAAGACCACGGTCGCCTCTGCTGGAGCTGGTAAGATTTGCTCATTTGTAAATATGACCCTTCTTGTCCACGTCCTCTAAAGTAACAATCTGACCTGGGAATTAATATAGGATGATGACAAGAGCACTACATATCTCTAGGTGTACGCTTGCAGTCCCATCTTTTCAAAAACTAACTGTAAATAAAGTTACAGTAGGTCCTAATGGTAAGTGCCATTCCTTAGTACCAGTGCTATTAATGGAACTACATAATCTAATGTATGTACAGCGCTACGGAATATGTTGGCGCGTTATAAATAAACTATAATAATAAAACCCTTTATCTACATTCAAGATACCTTCTTTGGTGATAAACCAAAGACATCATAACAACCCCCATTACACCATTTATTAGACCCATATCTGTTCTATGTGTTTGTAATAACTGAAAGCACAGCCTACTAAAATGCTATAACCTCCATAGGAGGGTCCTTATTGCTATCATTTTCAGACATGTGGTTATTTGATGCTCTTAAGATCACCCCTTTTTTCAAGCAAAACTCCTTTTCTACTGAAATACTCGGCGTACATTTTTCATAATGTGAGCCAGAACTTATCACTTAAACTGACACTTAAGACCAACATTTTCTATCTTACATGTAAATGATTGTTTTTTAAACATTGCAAAAGTTTTTTTCAATATCACTATTTTTAGGCAGAATGTTTCACTATTTTATGGACAATAAGAATGGACGTAAAACAAAAAAACTCTATTTATAAAAAAATAACCTTTATTTTAATAAATATAAAATAGTTACAAAAAAGGGGAATTGAATTTGAAAAAAAGTGATAATGTGAAGTTAAAAAACTCATATTATTGGAGACACAATTACTGCTCCAATAATATTTTTTCCTTGCTTTTAATCCCATAATCTCATAATCCCATTAACTTTGTTAACTTTGTTAAGTTTATTTTCTCCCAAAAATTAACAACTTTTTCAGTTTTTACCCTTTATTCAGCAGTGTTTGCATATACTCAGTCACTTGTACTCTGGAAAATGATGTATAGTTATCATTTTATATTTAAACAATTTGGAGGACCTTCATAATCACATATATATTGAAGTATTTTTACTAGTAATCTCAACTCCTCATTTAGCTGGTACTAAATCAATACAGTGAAAGTACTAGTCCTAAACTATCCCTCTGCGTTTGCCATGTGACAGGTGCCCATTAAACTAATCTGCTAGGCTATATCCTAAAAATTGGCATTGAACCTATACAAATAGTACTGCAGAGATTGCTGAGAGGCTACATACTTTTATGGAGAGCTTCTGTGTATCCACCACCACCCGACGCGCATTTCCCCACAATTAGATTGTTTCCTTGAGTGTATTTATCAGGAAGACATACCTGGTTGGTTGAAGGATAAGAGTCTAAGATACGATTTTAGTGGAGATGAGATCTTTTAATGCCTAACTGACTAGGATTAGAGTGCAAGCTTTCAAGGTTATTGCAATCTTTTCGTGAAACTAAAATTGTTTTCAGTTGCTCTACGTCTAATCTTAGATGATATTACACATTGTCTACTTAAAGAAATGTATGCTTCAACCAACCTGGTGTGCTATTGCTTTGTCTTGTGAGTGAGATAAAACAAGAGTAAAGTGGGAGGATCATGAAAAGTACTTTTGGCCTAAAAATCTAACATTTAATTTAGATTCTTTATTTAATTAAAATACATTTTTTTTGGAAGAATAACTTTATACAAACAAATAATTCATATAATATGAAAAACACGCATTATGCAAAGATATATTATTCAAGGTTTACCTTATATCATCTTAACTTTCTATATATTTTACATCCTTTTTTTTATTTTTTATACTTTTTTATACTTTATTAAGCAAAACAACTAAGCATAAAGTAAAATTAAAACATGAAAACATAAAAATAAACATAAAATAACATTTTCATTTTTCTTCCATAGCTGGAATCTCAGTTACCTCCATCACCAAGACCTGCGCCGCGACCTGTACAGCGACCAGTGGCAGTTATGTGGTGGCCTCTACTTCCGAGTCCTGCTGCAACACCGACCTGTGCAACACCAGTGGGGCCATCAGTGTGAAATCCAGCTATGCCATGCTCACCCTGTCTGTGGGACTCCTCCTGGCACTGCTGGGAAGCTCATCGCTGTGACGTGTAAGATTATAAACCAATGATGCCAAAATGTTACATGTGTCTGTAATAAACTTATATGTTGGTATCAAGTGATGTGTCTGATAACCTCTTAAAATCTCTTTGGGTGTGTAAAGTACCAAATGGACCCAAAAGGGTCACTGGGGCACCATGGTGGGCAATCGATGAAGAGCACTTAGTATCAACTAACCTTAGTGTTTCATTATTTGTACCCTCACTGCTAGACGGTTATAAAACTAATGTTACCAGTGGAGATCAGGGTATTGTATCTGGCAGTGAAAGGGTTAGAGAGGGTGATACATTTGAATCACATATGGCTTTTATGTGCTGATTATTTGATATTGAAGTTTGAAGAAAAAAATAAAAATAAAAAAATTACAATTTAAAATTAGTTGCACAGCTAATGACGATTGCCGTGGTGCAAAACAATTAACCCCCCCCCCCCTGCAGCATGCGCGCCCACAGTGCGATTTCCAAACAAAACTGTAAACATCCCTATAATAAATATAGCAAGAAAGATTAGCAAAGCACATACGGGCACTATCACTCTTTTGCCCACCATAAGCTAAATTATGTTGTGATAAATAGCCTCCAGGCATTGGGTACCAGCCCCACACTGATGAGATTAATTTAAGATCAAAACAGCTGTCTGTGGGTAGGTCACCTAGCTTGTGCATAACTCTTCCTATGCTATGCTTTAAAGCTGTGTAATATAGCAGGTATATGCTTATATGCTTAAAATAAGCCATTTATACATAACCAAGCAATAACCGTGTTTCTCAGAATTCTTAGCAGGAAATGTTTACAACTGAATACAAATGTACTATTTATTTACTATATATATATATATATATATATATATATATATATATATATATATATATATATATATATATATATATATATATATATACATTAAACAATAGCATTTTTAAACATCAATAATAATAATACTAAAATATACACACTACATTATTTTATACACGATAGATAGATAGATAGATAGATAGATAGATAGAGGGATAGATAGAGGGATAGATAGAGGGATAGATAGATAGATAGATAGAGGGATAGAAAGCAACAGATAGGGAGAGTGTGTGTGTGAGAGAGAGATAGATAAAGATATATATATGTATAGTACATTTGTGTTCACATTTGAATGTCTAAAACAAGTAAAAAAATTTGTTTCCTGCTCAGAATTCCAAGAAATACAGTTGTTACATTGCACTCTTGGAAGCTGAGCAGGACATGCAAATGTGCCCACAAATGCCTCACTCTTCAATCCATAAACTATTTTCAACATGGCTTCCTTTAAGCTTATGCCCGCTGCATTACACAGCTTTTATGCAAAGCCAAGGCTGCATTATACACAAGCTGGGACACCTACCCACATACAGCCGTTTCAAGGATACTGCTTATCATCCGCGTAGGGCTATATATATATATAAATAGAAAGAGAGAGAGAGAGAACAGTTAAGCAACAACAATATAAACAGCAATAATAATGATACTAAACGTAATTAGCGCACTAAATTATTCTATACACGTCACTATTATTCATAGATTTTGTTATGCAAACATTAAAATTGTATTGTATTGTATTGTAGTCTCCGCTCTGATTTATTCCTACTTAATCATTTGACTCAATCCGTCAGTTTATTTTCTATCCAATTCCTTCTGCTAACCTTAAGTTTGCTTCTATTTCTCCATGTCTCAGACCCACACATATTATCTCCTTAGTTAATTCCCCTTTTTTACATCCAGTTATTTACTTAGTGTTATTTTTTTATTGTATTATCCCCTCAGTTAATTTCCTGCCCTTCTGCCCCTCTACATGTCTCCTCATCTCTCTAACTTGTGTGGAATAGGCACAGCTAGGCAAGAGGTAGGTAGTGTGGAGGGTAGTTATGATGGCTATGCTCTTGTGCTGAGGGAGACTACCCAAGCAGCAGTGAAGACAAGGTAGGCTGGATACTATAATATGGTTAAGCATTCTCAAATGGCTCAGCTCAGGGGTGGAATTACCTCTGGTGCACCCACCTCTAGAGGGCCCCAGTGCATTTTTTTAAAAACGAACTGCCCTCCTTCTCCCCTCTTAGCCTCACCAGCTTCTCCACTGATATGCCTTTCCTGCTGTGTCTTCTGGTCCGGGAAGAGAATCACAAATAATGTCACACCCCACCCCAGAGGGGAGTTGCCACCAAAGGAGGACCCAGGGGTGGGGCCACAGTGACCCTACATTCAGTAGCTCCACCACTGGCTAAGCTATAAGATAAAATATGCTAGATGAGCTCAGAAGGACATTGTCACATATCCCTCCCTCACTTGAAGTTTTATTAAATTTGCTTAAAGTGCATATGTACAATTTTCAAAGCACCGGGGCCCATAACAGCACCGGGTCCCTCTGCTACTGCCAATAAAGAAGGCATCTAAATTTGGTTGGCAGATAATTACTTAATCGAAAGGTGATCTGATCACCATACGGGGCCTCTAACCATCACATATATAGTCTGCGGGGCTGTCCGGAACGCTTACAATGTTGGTCAAACTTTGCGAGCCTCATGCAGCTAGGCGAGCCTTTTGAGGACCATAGGTCAGTAACTGCAAGCCTCGTGAAGCGAGGCGAGTTGTCGACTGCATAGGGCCACAACTACGAGCCTTGCGAAGTGAGGCGAGCTGTCGACAAAGTAAGGAGTGCAGTTGAAGCATGCAGGACTTACGACCCGTAGGACTTAGGACAAAAACCCGTACATACACTGGGCACCTCGCAAAAATCTTTAATGGCCAAACCACAGAACTAGAAAGACCTAAAAAAACTAAAAATTTGCCTCAAATTCACTTTCACACTCAGCGGGAGAGCCAGGGAGCCTGTAAGTGAGGTTGAAAGTTAATTTGAGCCTTACTTGCCATTTTTTCAAGATTGAAATTCACCTAAGCGAGGAAAAAAATGGCTGCCGAAAAAACGCAATATGATGAAAACGAGGCCACAGGACATAAAACTACCCCGAAGGACGTAAAAACTAGCCCTAACAAGTAACACTTAGTGAAAGCCAGTAACATTTAACACAAGGTAGTAACACTTAACCCAACACAACCAAAGACACTAACACTTAAGTGCGAAGCCTATAAAATACACAAGGGCACTCAGTGCAAGCCATGCGATGAGTGGCGAAGGCTCTCATCATGGGGCTTGCGATGAGTGCCAAAGGTGAACATTGCAATGCAGGAAAGTCGCGGCTTGCAATGAGCGCCAAGGCACATACCAGGCATACAATTTTATTCCCATCATTTTTGACAAGCAATTTCCTAGTCTACGTATATTTTTTACTGACTCCTACAGAGTGGATAGGGAAGTTGCAAGGGCCCCTCAAGCTTTTTTGTACATTGCCCTCCAATTATTAGCTCAACCAATGCTGGTACGCATATGAAAACCAGCATTGCCAAAGAATACTTTAAAATGAATATACAATTAAATAAGCGTGTCATAGAAAATTATGAAAAATTAAGCCATTGGCTTGGAATTATTATATTTATTATATTATAATATTATTAATCTCTGGTGGCTTAAATCATTTACTTGGATGTTAAGGACTATGAAACCACAACAAAGCTCATTTTAGGTTAATTTCGTTTGGATACAAGTTATATCATAGCTGCTAGACCTTTACTTAGGTACTTTATTAGTTTGGTGGAAGATCACAGAGATTAGGGTTTGTTAAATCTTCTGAAATTCCTCCATTTCTGTTTTTATTTGTGGTACGACTTGAGCCTCAGTCTTTATAAGTGATATCCCTTTTACGTTTCAAAAATATATTTATTTTTGAATAAAATATAAAAACCTTTAACAAATATTTATAATAAAAGAAAAAAAGAGTAACAAAATTATACAATAAACAAAAAAAGGTTTGGGCGACATAGGGCAGAATGAATCCCCATAATAAGACAGAATCACAAAGCATTTGCGGGCATCGGGAAGAAGTAAAAGTTTTGGGGTTTTAGGGCATAAGGAAAGCCCAAGATAGGGGCACAATCACAAAGCTCTTTATGGGAATGGGGCAGAAGGAAAGCGCTAGAGAGAGACAGAATCAGAAATCTCTTTGGGGCATAGTACTTTATTTCATTAAGTGCTTAAAAGCTTTGTTTTTGATATTTTTGTCTAAAATTAAACAAATAGTCCCTGCGGGACACAGGGAGGGGAGACAGAGACACAGGGGAGGGAAGGGGAGGGGGGATAGACACAGGGGAGAGAAGGTCGGGGGGAGAGACACAGGGGAGGGGAGAGGGAGAAAGAGACACAGGGGAGGGGAGAGGGAGAAAGAGACACAGGGGAGAGGGTGGGGAGAGACACAGGGGAGGGAAGAGGGGGGCAAGAGACACAGTGGGGGAAGAAGCGAGGGCCTCAGTTGCTGCAAGGAGCGAGGGCCGCAGTTACTGGCAAGTAGAGCCAAAGGCCCTCCTTGCGCTGGTGAAGATGAGCACCATAGGTGCTTATCCCTACGACCCATTACAACTTTCGGATCGCAAATGCAGACCCTCGCAAAGCGAGGAGCCGCATTTGCGGAGGTCGAGGCTCTACGGCGCTTCACAACAGCTTACAAACGACCACACATATGGGACTTTGAAAAAAAAAACAACAAGCACGCAATGACTAACTACGGACTTTCACACAAAAATACGAACCGCGGTACTTACAAAATGAAAAATTGCGGACTTACACAAAAAAAAATTACGACCCACGGGACGCAAAAATACGACCTTAACGGACAACTCGCGCACAGTGGCAAACATTAAAAAACACAAAAATACACACAAAAATAAAATAAAACCCTTACCCACAGCAAGTGGGGGGACACCCAGGACCTCTGCAACACAGGTTAAACCTGGGACTCGAAAATCCCGTAAGGGAGAGAAAAAGTGGCCGATGAAAAAATTAAAATGAGGCTACACGACCCCAAAAGCCACAAATATTACACAAAGCACATACGACTTCTACAAAAACCTGTATGACCTACAACATACACCATTAGCAAGGACGCTAAATCATCCACACCCGCGTACCACATATACATTCGCTGCCATGTTCCAACACTAACTTACAGAATGCGGAAGTACCCAGCTACACTAACGGCTTCCCCTCGCGCACACATTGTTGACACTTACACCTCAGCTCCACAACACTGCAAACCTACATCGTATGCTGCAGGAACAACAAAACAGATTGTCAGCTCTTCAGCACATTGCTTGCTGCATATATTAATTACAAATAGGTAAAGTATATTAATTTAGGATTTAATTAATTAATTAATTAGCATTAAAAAAAATATACACAAAACAAACAAAAAAATGTAGACAACAATATCGCAAACAACCACAAACACCTTCACCGCGCCACCCACAAGGAGCGCCAACAGTGCTCATAGGACACAAACTACACCAGGGGAGAACGTTGCAATAAGCCACAAAACAAGATCACTGAGGACCTTACAATAAGCACAT
This sequence comes from Discoglossus pictus, assembly GCA_027410445.1. NCBI lineage: Eukaryota > Metazoa > Chordata > Amphibia > Anura > Alytidae > Discoglossus > Discoglossus pictus. The sequence continues at coordinate 11,471,922 of CM050166.1, forward strand.
GCGCCTCTGATAACAACAAATACACCAACCCAGAGGCTCGCAATGAGTGCCGAAGGCTCAGTTCCAGCCTCGCAATGAGCGCAATAGGATCTCAGACCACCAAAACACTTATTCTCTGTGGCAAACAGCATTACCTGCCTTACAATTTTATTGCCATCATTTTATGACGGGCAAGTCGCTAGTGTATATATATATATATATATATATATATATATATATATATCACATATAATAGTTGTCAAACGACGAATCGTCGTCACGCTTTGCACCCACACAAGCCGCACTTTACCAAAAATACAAACAGCAGGAAATTTACAGAATTAGCAGACAAAAATACAAGACGCGGGACTTAGAAAAAAAATACGGCTTTAACGGCCGAACCACGTGCACCTGAAAACAATAAAAACACAATAAATACACACAAAAAATACATACAAAACTTACCCTCAGCAAGGGCGGCACCCAGGACCTCTGCAAGTGAAGTTACACCTCAATTTAAGTCCAAATTCACAAGTTTAGACACATGAAAATCCCCTAAGCGAGAGAAAAAATGGCCGCCGAAAAAAACGAAAACGAGGCTACATCACCGCCAAGCGTTCAAAACACAGCTCAACATGTAGCACTTTCACCAGGTAGTACAACGGACTGTTACTTAAGACGGAAAATCGGTTACTAAAGACGCAAAATCATTCCGATGCGCGTAACACATACAGTACATACAATATAGCCACCATTTTAACACAATAACGCATCTGAAGTGGCGGCTTTCCCTCCGAAACTAACGTCTCTGGCTTGCGCACGCAGTCTATATATAGGGCACACTTGCCACACTGCTGACACTTTCTCCTCAAGTGATGACAGTCTGACTGGACATTTTCTGCTGCCGGAAAATCAAAAAAGATTGTTAGCTCTTCAGGATATTGATTGCTGGATATTTATTATAAATAGGTAAAGTATATTCATTAATTTATTATTTATTAATTACAAAAATGTGTTAATAAAAAAAAATTACATTACTACATTTTGCAATACCTGTACTTTAGTACTATTATTATAATCATTAACCATTTCAAATATGTTTATTAATTGATTAATTAATTTTTAATGGCAATTAATTTATTAATTATTTAAAAAAAAAAAAAATAGACAATTGTCACTACCTTCACTTTATAAATACTTTATTGATTAACTCTTTATAGTACATTTAGTAATTCATTAATTAGTAATGTACATTTATTAAATAATAATTAATTGTTAAAAGTAATATTGTTTATAAAAAAAAATCTCTATTTCTCACTGGACTTACATTTTGCCCTTGATGCTCAACTATTAATGTTCATTTGTTACATTATTCATCATTACAATTAATAATGTTCATTAATTAATAATTAATTAGTCATAATAACACATTTAGTAAAAAAAAAAAGTTTATAGTGGTTTTACATTTTGTGCTTGCTGCTCAACTATTAATGTTCATTAATTACTTCATTGATCATTCACAGAATAAATTTTTAGTCAAAAATGCATAAAACATATCCCTTTTGCACTGAATTTAGATATTACTGTTGCTGCTTAGTTAGTACATTGCTCTTATATTTATCTTTTCAGTATTCATTATCAATGCAATTGTTTTTATGTGTTGATGATTAATTATTAATGTTATTGATTAATTATTTAATTAGTAATTTCTTTTAACGCTTTTTCAATTAAATGTGCTAAAATATATCACAAAATACGTAGATTTTAGAGTCTCATCATATTTATCTCTTTCAGCTCATTTTATTAAAGTTATAGGATCCTCAAACCGTTCACATATTAATATCACTTTCTTACATTTTACAGTGCATTTACTTATATTTTGCAGCTATGCTAATTAAAAACATAGCAAACATTAACAAGCCCTTTTTTCCATTTCTTTTTGCCCAGTTTGAACATCTGCCCACCGGACTACACAGAGGGGCGTTTGCAGCAATTCATCTTCAATCAGATCACCTTCACAGGTATATCATTTTAAAATATTTATATTTACTTTACTGCATGCATGTAAGAAAAGGACAAGTACTTTAAATACCATCAATGATTCATATATTTATTCAAACAAAATATTACATATGATATTTACATATTTTCACAAATTTGTGACGTCTCCACTGGCCTCAACACAGGAGTCTCCTCTGTAAGAATTAACATTACAGAACATCAAATTGACAGGTATATGATTTTGTGATGACATTTTTTAACACAATATAATAGGAACGATTTGCGTTGAGTAATGTTATTTCATACATTCATTCAATCAAAAAATTAAATATGATTTTTACATCTTTCACAGATTTCTCACGTCTACACCTGCCTCAAAACCGGAGCATTTTCCATTATAGAACATCTACTTTACAGGTATATGATTTTGTGATGACATTCTTTACAAATATAGGATTAATTATTTCTTACAGCCCATGGATGAGAGATATTGCTTCATTCATTTAAGTCATTTATTTTACAAAATATCAAATCATTAGAAGGAAAGAAAAAATATATGTATTTAGAGATTTTTTTCATGTGTATTACTGTATTCATTATTATGTTACTGCTTATTGCCAGGGATAGCACCTTAGAAGCAGTTAAATATTTTATTTCATGTATTATATTAGGTCACTTGCTCTTTTGCGTAGCTCTTCTTTGGGAACACATGATAACTGCTTCTGTTTTTGCATTCATGATATAAAGAGACACACATAGAGATAGATACACACAAACAGATAGACAGAGGGAGACAGACAGAGAGAGAGACATGCTGCCAGACACAGACATACACACACACACAGAGACACACACACACACACACATGCAGCCAGACACATGCAGCCAGACACTCAGAGACACAGACATTCAGAGACACAGACACACAGAGACACAGATAAACATCCAGAAAGACACCCACAGACATCCAGACAGACACCCAGAGAGACAGACATCCAGAGACACAGACACCCAGAGACACAGACACCCAGAGATACAGATAAAAATCCAGAAAGACACCCACAGACATCCAGACAGACACCCAGAGAGACACACAACCACAGACACGCAGAGAGACAGACACCTACAGACAACCAGAGAGACAGACACCTATAGACACCCAGACAGACAGACACAGAAACACAGAGACACAGACAGACACAGACACCCAGAGACACACACCAGACACCCAGAGACACACACACAGACACCCAGAGACACACGCACAGACACCCAGAGACACGCACAGACAGCCAGAGACACGCAAAGACAGCCAGAGACACGCAAAGACAGCCAGAGAGACACACAGACAGCCAGAGTGACACACAGACAGCCAGAGAGACAGACAGCCAGAGATACAGACAGCCAGAGAGACAGACACCCAGAGACACAGATAGAGACAGATTACCATTGCAGAGACACAGACAGCCAGAGAGACAGACACCCAGAGACACAGACACCCAGAGACACAGATAGAGACAGATTACCATTGCATTTTTTAGAAATATATGACAGTGTAAAAAATATGTCTAATAAAACTAATGTAATTCTTAACACTCTATTTCCAATTACAGATTACAATGGCGGACAATGCAGAAGAAAATAAAGAATATAAAAGAAGAATGGCAAGGGAAAGGAAGCAGAGATGGAGAGATGCACAGACCCCGGAGAGTTCACAACATTTAAGAGAAGAAGATCGACAGAGACTTCTAAATAAAAGAAAAATGGCTAGAAAACAACAAAATGAATCTGCTGGAATTTCAAAGAAAAGAAAAAGTAAACAAAAAAAGTCTGTAAAACTGTCTCTAATGAACCTATTTTGCCTCCTGACACCAATGTTGATAGAGATAACAATAATGTAGATATAGAAAGTTCAAATGAGATCTATATTGAGGAAGGTTATGATAGTGCTTTAGTAGACAGTAGACACTCATTATTGTGGATTAATGAATGTGCTTTGTCAGTTTTGTGCGGCCTATCATTTTCTGAAAGAACGACCAACTGATGGAGAGTTTATTAGTTGCTGTCAGAAAGGAAAGGTAAGACTTCCAGAAAGACACACATTTCCAGAATATTTAAAAAGTATCATGAGTGATCCTACATTTCCCAATTACTCAATTTTAAGAAAAACATTTGCTCTTACAACAGTGCAATTTAATGTGCTTCAATGGGTGCAACATTAGCCGAAAATGTTCCAGGACATGGTCCTTCTTGTTTTAAAGTCCAAGGACAAATATACCACCGGACTTCACATTTACACCCAGAAACAGGAGAACAAAGGAAATTTGCACAGTTATATGTACTTGATACAATGGAAGCTCTGGAACAATGAATGATGCTTCCTGAAAATAAACAATGCTTACCCATAGTCTTTGAACAGCTTGACAACCCTTATAGTAAAGCATACAAAAAATTAGCGGAGGTTGAAAAAGAACAACTGTCACATGCGCAAAGACATCAATTGCCAGTGCCAAGAGTAAATATGGTTCTCAAAAGGGATCCGCATACTGATCAAAGACGGTATAATTTACCAACAGCAAATGAGGTTGCCATCGTATTTAAAAATTATGATGGGGAACCACCATTTGAGCGGGATATTAGAATATATGCACGCAATCAAGAACAACCTTTTATAAACATAAATATTTTAAGCAGTAATTTGGATCCTATGACATATCCAATTTTATTTCCAAATGGGGAGCCAGGATGGCAACCAAAATTACAGTTGCAAAGTTATCCCAATAGCTGTCCATTTGCCACAAAGTGAATTTGTTTGCTTCACTGCCAGCAATGAAACAAGTGCTTTAGCACAAAGTGAACATAGAGCAACAACGCTTAATGCTTGGTGAGTGGAGACAACGAAAGAAACATCATTCTAAAAGTATCCCAAGAATATATACCGTCAGTCCACGAGACAATGAATGTTTCAGTTTAAGATTACTGCTTTTATATGTTCCCGGTGCACAAAGTAATGAACATTTATGCACAGTCAGCGACATGACACTTTCCAGTTAGCTGCAAGACATCAAAACTTTCTAGCAGATGATACAGAAGGGAGAGACGTCTTGAGGAAGCAGCACTATGTCAAATGCCAAAGCAAATGAGAGAACAATTTGCTTTTATTTGTATCTTTTGCAATGTACCAGATGCCTTAACTTTGTGGGAAACGTTTAAATTACATATGTGTGAAGATTTCTTGCAACGTTATTATGAGAACACTGCACAATTAAAAGCATTAATGGAAATGCAGGAAATCTTTCTTTGTCATGGATTAAATTGTGCCAACTTTAATCTGCCTGATCCAGGATTTATAGATGAAATTAACTTTGATGAGTATGACACTGATATTGAATACCAAAAAACACCCCCAAAAAATTGGAACTTCAAATGCATTGCAATTGAAAGCATTTAACGCCATCACAAATGCAATGGAAGAAGTTATTTCTATCTTGATGGCCCTGGTGGATCAGTAAAAAACATATCTATATAATTTGTTGATGAGTAGCATTTGAGCTCAGGGTCAAATAGCATTGCCATTTGGAACCACTGGAATTGCCGCACTTTTGTTAGAAGGTGGTAGAACTGTGCATAGTGGATTTAAAATGCCAGTTCCTATTCTGGAACATCAGTGTCCGATATTCGAATTAATTTATCACAAGCCAAAAAATTGCACAAGAGTAAATTAATTATAATAGATATTAATTATAATAGATGAGACAACTATGATGTCATGTCATGCCCTCCAGTGTATTGATCGATTATTAAAAGAAGTTATGGCTAATGATTTGTCATGTGGTGGAAAGGTCATGTTGTTAGGAGGAGATTTCAGGCAAACATTACCTGTGGTGCCACATGGCAATTGGACTGACATTGTCGAAATGTGTATAAAAAGAAGTAAGCTGTGGAAAACATTTACACACCTTAAATTAGAAGTAAATATGAGATCCGAAGGCCAACATCAATTCAATGATTGGCTCATTCACATTGGAGAAGGAGAACAGCCAAAAATAAATAATTTACCTAATGATGCAGTACAAATTCCACCAGAAATGATTTCAACAGAACCACTAATTTCAACAATCTTCCTCAATACCATCAATAACGAGGATTACTCAGACATTGCAAGCAAAGTCATATTGACATCAAAAAATGTTGATGCCTTGAATTATTATTATATATATTAAATTAATCAATGCTCCCCCAAAAAACTATTACAGTGCAGATTCTGTTCTGGCTGACGACAAAGATAGTGAAGCAAACTTTAGTATGGAATTTATTAATTCTTTAACTCCCTCTGGAATGCCACCACATGTTTTGCAACTTAAAAAAGGGACAATTGTCATGCTATTGAGAAATATGAATAAAAAAAAGGACTTTGTAATGGGACCAGATTAATTGTGAAGGAATTTAAAGGATCATTTTATACATGCAGAAATTTTGAGTGGTACCCATAAAGTCGAACCAGTTCTTATACCGAGAATTGATTTGGCTCCAAGTGAAAGTGGTTTGCCTTTTGTCCTTAAGAGGAGACAATTTCCCATAATCATGGCATTTACCATGACCATCAATAAATCCCAAGGACAAACTGTGGGTATTTTTTAAAGGAACCTGTGTTTGCACATGGTTGCATATGTTGCATTTTCAAGATGCAATAATCCAGAGGAAATTAAAGTACATGTTGAAGAAAACCCAAGTCAGGGTGATTTATTGGAAGATGGATGTGTTTTTACAAAAAACATTGTGTACTATGAGGTGCTGTAAATATAGAGGACAGTGCTTTCATTTCGACGACAACATTTTATGTTACTCGGACTGATTTTAGAGTACCAATATTTCAAGAAGAAACTCGATACAATGGCAAAAAAACATAGGGAATAGTGATGTCCCGAAGAGTTTGACGGAGAACTGTTCTCAGCGATTTTCGCATGTTCGAATCGAACGGCGAACACATGCGCTTTTCGGTCCGCCCCCTATTCTTTATCATTGAGGAAACTTGGACCCTGCACCTTACAGTCAGCAGACACATTCCAGCCAATCAGCAGCATACACTCCCTTCCAGGGACCTCCATCTGAAGGACAGCCTCCATTTTAGAATCATTCTGAAGCTACATTCGTTGAGAGAGGACATATATTCTACCTGCTGCTGATTTAATAGGGAAATAGATAGCCAGGCTGTGTATTTAGCTTTCACTACACACATGAAGGACTCATTTGATATCTGCTGCAAGGACAGCAACCCAAAAAGCCCTTTTTAGGGCTAGAACATCATTTTTTTATTTTATTATTTTTTTCTGCTGATTTAATAGGGAAATAGATAGCCAGGCTGTGTATTTAGCTTTCACTACACACCTGAAGAACTCATTTGATATCTGCTGCAAGGACAGCAACCCAAAAAGCCCTCTTTAGGGCTAGAACATCATTTATTTTATTTTATTATTTTTTTCTGTGTAATCTAATTGCATATGCCTGGCTGCTAGCATGTGTGTGAGGCCTATTGCATCTACTCTGCCAACTTTTGCCAGTGCACAGTGACACTTATCTCTAGTGCAACCGTAGTGTACAGTGACATAAAACAACCCTTTTTTGACTGTAATCGATTGAATATCAGTTGCCTGCCTACAGGCTTGTGTGTGAAGCCTATTGCATCTACTCTGCCAACTTTTGCCAGTGCACAGTGACACTCATATCTAGTGCAACCGTAGTGTACAGTAAAATAAAAGAACCCTTTTTTGACTGTAATCGATTGAATATCAGTCCCTGCCTACAGGCGTGTGTGTGAGGCCTATTGCATCTACTCTGCCAACTTTTGCCAGTGCACAGTGACACTCATATCTAGTGCAACCGTAGTGTACAGTGAAATAAAAGAACCCTTTTTTTTCTGTAATCGATTGAATATCAGTTGCCTGCCTACAGACGTGTGTGTGAGGCCTATTGCATCTACTCTGCCAACTTTTGCCAGTGCACAGTGACACTCATATCTGGTGGCACCTTAGATTGCACGCGCAGTGCCCCAAATTCGAAGTGGGAGGACCGACCAAGCATCTTTTTCCATCTCCCTGTTCCAAAAATCCATGCCATATACACGTCCCCTGATAGGTGACGTAACAGGTATTAAACTGATAGGAATGAATAGTACAACTTAATACACCACTCCTATCTGGTGGCACCTTAGATTGCACGCGCAGTGCCCCAAATTTGAAGTGGGAGAACCGACCAAGCATCTTTTTCCATCTCCCTGTTCCAAAAATCCATGCCATATACACGTCCCCTGATAGGTGACGTAACAGGTATTAAACTGATAGGAATGAATAGTACAACTTAATACACCACTCCTATCTGGTGGCACCTTAGATTGCACGCGCAGTGCCCCAAATTTGAAGTGGGAGAACCGACCAAGCATCTTTTTCCATCTCCCTGTTCCAAAAATCCATGCCATATACACGTCCCCTGATAGGTGACGTAACATGTATTACACTGATAGGAATGAATAGTACAACCTTATACACCACTTCTATCTGGTGGCACATTACATTGCACGCGCAGTGCCCCAAATTCGAAGTAGGAGGTCCGACCAAGCATCTTTTTCCATCTCCCTGTTCCAAAAATCCATGCCATATACACGTCCCCTAATAGTGGACGTAACAGGGATTAAACCGATAGGAATAGTACTACTTAACAGTACACACCTTATAATAACGCAGACAGAGGCAACGCAGAGAGAGGAGTCTGAAGAAGAGGAGTCAGAGGAGGAAGGTGGCTTTGAGGAGGTGAAAGACTAAACACAGCAGGCGTCCCAGGGGGCTTGTTGTCACCTTTCGGGGACCCGTGGTGGCTGGGTGGAGAAAGAGACCTTCAATGACATCAGTTAGGACAAGGAACGGGACATGGCTACCTTGGTATCCAACCTTGTGCAAATGGGGAGTTTGCGGTTGTGCAAAGGGACTGTTTGGGTTGTTTGCGGTGCATTAAACGGGGAGATTGGTCTGTTACTGTGAAGCGGGTGTAACCCTTACACTACCTGATCGATACAACATCATACCTGATGTTTTAAAGCATGTTATTCCAAACAATTTAGGAATGTTAGGGGATTTATGCCCTTTATGGCTTAAAACCAGACTCTGCATCAACTATGTAATTTTTCCGTGGGAGTTTTGCCATGGATCCCCCTCCGGCATGCCACAGTCCAGGTGTTAGTCCCCTTAAAACAACTTTCCCATCACTATTGTAGCCAGAAAGAGTCCCTGTGGGTTTTGAAATTCGCCTGCCCATTGAAGTCTATGGCAGTTCGCCGATGTTCGTCCGTTCGCGAACATTTGATGGAGTTCGCGTCCGCGGTTCGCGAACCGAAAATGTGATGTTCGCGACATCACTAATAGGGAACAGTGGTTTTACTTCCAGGACAAAATTTGAGCTCTCTGAGACTTTTTAAATAGGGGCCACTATTTCCAGTAGAAAACTCGATGTGCCATTTGAACAAAGTACAACAAGAAGAAACCAAATAGTATCAAAAAGAAAAACAGCACTAAACAGTGGTTATACGGATTGGAATGTGTTTTTTACATGATTGGCCCTACAAAACAATTAGGTGCCATTTACTTTAATTGGAAGCTTAAATTTTAATGTTTTTTGGAAGTATTTCACATATTAACATTGTCTTTTCAAAGTTGTGGAAAGTTAGTTCAAGCTATATTGTATATAGTCAAACATTTATGTTACTACAAGTTTAATCATTTGTTAATACATTGAACTGTATAATTTTATTACAGAGTATTGATTCAAGGAGCAATCCGATCACCAGTTAATGGGGTCCGGAAGGAATTTTTTTTTTTCCCTCTTTAAAACAAATGGCCAAGTTTCAATAGGGGTTTTTATTGTTTGCCTTCCTCTGGATTCAATGCCAATTTAGTTTAACAAGAGTTTAAAAAAAAAAGACTGTTACAAAGCATGTAATTGTTTAAACTAGTTAGTTACTGAAACTTTACATTGTAGTCTGTTATTCATGGATAACTATTAATTCAAAGTGTTAGTATTGTTAAAAAAAAGATCAAGATTGTTTAAAATACAAGTTGCATGTTAGAAACTTTTATTTTATGGTTTACAATATCTATTCATGAAAACTTCACACATTGTTATATTACTAGCAACTTGCCCGTCAAAAAATGACGGCAATAAGGCTGTAAGGGCGGTAAATTTTGTTGGTGTTCCAAGATGCTTCGGCGCTCATTGCGAGGTTGTTGGTTGTTTGTGTGCTATGAGCATTGTTTTTTTTTTGTGCTAATTCTAATAAAATAATGAATAAAATAATACATTAATATACTTTACCTATTTTGAAGTAATATATGCAGGAAGCATTGTGCTGAAGAACTGACAATCTGTATTCATGTTGCTGCAGCATACAATGTGTGTTTGCAGTGTTGTGGAGCTGCTGTGTAAGTGTCAGCAATGTGTGCAGTGTGTAGTGTAAATAGGCTGCGTGCGCGAGCCAAATCCGTTACGGTAGCTGTGTACTTCCGCATTGTGTAAGTTAGTGTTGTAAAATGGGAAAATCTGTGGGTTTTGTTGGTGTTTTGAGTCCTGGAGCCTTGTTTTTGTTTTTTTGCCGGCCATTTTTTCTCTTGCTTAGGGGATTTTCGGGTGTCTTGTATATCGAGTCAAATTGAGGTGTAACCCCCCCTTGCTGTGGGTAAGTTTTTTATGTGTTTCTTGTGTGGATTTATGATGTTTTTCATGTTTTCATGTCTGCGGGTTTCGGGCGGTAAGGTCGTATTTTTGCGAGGTCTTAATGTTTTTTTTTCTAAGTCCTGCGTCTCGTATTTGTTTCTCGTAAGTCCGCAAATTTTGCGAGGTCCGCAGTTGCTGGCAAGGAGTGCCAGCTTTAGCAACGACCCGCATGCTCACAACTATATATGCGATTCCATATATGACAATTAAAAGAGTTAATATTTAAAAATATATATTATATACCTGTTGGTGAAATACAAGATAAAAGTAAAAAAAAAAAAAAAAGTTTTATTCAAATGTTTCTATTTCTTGGTACATAATAAAACAAATGGTTAAGAATGTCAGAGACCCATATTGTGGCGCAAACATTTTTCACAGTATTAAAATTCTATTGACCTTCATTTTTTGACGGGCAAGACGATAGTATATATATATATATATATAAGCAGAATAGCTGCAACACTGTCCCCAAAACAGTCACAACCTTGCATCCACCCTGTGGGCTCGGGTCCTTCTGACAAGTTCTTTAATCAGTCCTGTGTAGGAATGATCTACAGTGGATATAAAAAGTCTACACACCCCTGTTAAAATGTCAGGTTTCTGTGCTGTAAAAAAATGAGACAAAGATAAATCATTTCAGAACTTTTTCCACCTTTAATGTGACCTATAAACTGTACAACTCAATTGAAAAACAAACTGAAATCTTTTAGGTGGAGGAAAAAAGAAAAGAAAACTAATGTGGTTGCATAAGTCTGCACACCCTCTTATAACTGGGGATGTAGCTGTGTTCAGAATTAAACAATCACATTCCAAATCATGTTAAATAGGAGTCAGCATACACCTGCCATCATTTAAAGTGCCTCTGATTAACCCCAAATAAAGTTCAGCTGCTCTAGTTGGTTTTTCCTGAAATTTTCTTAGTCGCATCCCACAGCAAAAGCCATGGTCCACAGAGAGCTTCCAAAGCATCAGAGGGATCTCATTGTTAAAAGGTATCATTCAGGAGAAGGGTACAAAAGAATTTTCAAGGCATTAGATAGTTAGTTTCAGCAGTTTGGAAAATATAAGCAACATCCGCATAAAGATGGTGGCTTTCTTTCAAAAGATGATTTTTTATATTTGTGTACTGAAACCAGGGCTATCACAGTAGTCATTTAGGTACCATATTTTGGCATCCAGCATTTTTGTTTATTTATGACGGGCAATTGACTAGTGTATATATATATATATATATATATATATATATATATATAGTAAATAAATAGTACATTTGTATTCACATTTGAATGTCGAAAACAAGTTAAAAAATTTGTTTCATGCCCAGAATTCCAAAAAATAAAGTTATTACACTGCACTCTGGAAACCTTGGCAGGGACATGCAAATGTGCCCACAGAAGCTTTGCTCTTGCAATCCATATATATATATTTATATATACGGTATGTGTGTGTTACAATAAAATCTTAAAATACTTTTTGACTAAAACTGAATGACAACAAACCAAAAGACAACAAACGAGAAGACAACAAACCAGTCCAGTGAGAGATGACCAGAGGGGTGTGAGGTCATTGTCCAGCTGAGATTCCTAAGTACATGTAATTGTAGGCTGATCGTTCCTTGGGTGCATATGGTGTTTGGGAGAAGGAAGATTCGACTAGCTGATAATTTAAGGGTATTCATGGAAACAAAGCATCACAAACACCAGGGGAACCTATATATACTGGGATGTGGTGCCCTGTATGTACTACTCTGCCTCATAATGGAAGCTCTTAAGGTCATTCTCCTTGTGACCGCTCTCTGCATTGGGACAGGTAAGTTGGGGCACTACTTACAGGTGGCATCCAGGTCCAGACATCTGATTTAAACCTTTTATTACCTGATTTGTTTGTTTTTTCCCTTAATACAATTATATATTGTATATGTTCCATGTTGTATATTTCCCAATAATAATTTAGCTGTCTGTTAAATAAAAAAAGAAAATCAAGCTGTCTGATTGTGGGGACTATACTCACTTTTCTTACAGGTATATGGAAGTTTTTATTTATTTTACTAGGTATATAATATCCCTGTGTATCTATTTACTGTTATTTTATTAAGAAGGGCTTATAAGCTCTGTATTTACTGCCTGAAATCAAACAAATAGTCCCTGTATGGGTCTGCCATTGTAGCATATGCAGACACAGATTCTGTAGGGTTGGATGTGTAGTGTCCTAGATGGCCACTGATTGATTAGAGACACTTCACATCCAGCCTTACAGAGTCTGTGTCTGCATACGCTGCAGAGGGCAGACCTATACAGGGACTATTTGTTTGATTCTAGGCAAAGCGTAGATACACAGGGATATTATAGTAACAGTCAGGAACTTGGGGTTTATGCTACTCCTGCTCAGGACAGCAGTCTCTTCTCAAATGTCTCTACTGGTTATTGAGGCCTTGTGGGACATTGAAGGCTCCCTGTTTTTAATATTAAAACTACCTGTGTTTTTATTTGCAGATCTAAATAAACAATTTTATTAACAAGTGCTTAAAAGCTGTTTTTACTCAGTGATACCTTCAAATAGTCCTACAAAGCAGCTCATGCACACAGTGTTTCTATTGATACTAGATGTACTAGCCAATCACATACTCTCAACTGCATGTTTTGAAATGCTGCAGAGACAATCTGTGATTGGCTAGTATATACGACTACAGAGACATTGTGTGCAGGAGTTACATGGGGCAGACATTTGAATGGACTATTTGAAAGGTTTCAGTGAGTAAGAACAGGGATTTTAAGCACTTGTTAATAAATTATGTTTAGATGTAAACACTTAAGCGGTTTATTTTATGATTAAAAACAGGGAAACCTCCACATCCCTTTAATCCACACAACAACTTTCTTGTACAATATACTAATAAAACATCACTAACTACCTCCACTTGGGCAGTGCTGTATGTAGTGTTAGTGTTTTTTTAAATACTCCAGAGTAGTAGTAATAATATTAATAATAATAATAATAAAGATAATAAAATATTAATAGTAACATTATGAACCTGGATACACTTTATACAGAGCAATGGACTGATGCTTTGTAACTTTTTAACAATTTCAATGAACCACTTATACAGTGGCATAGCTAGTGAATGGAGGGCTCAGGGGCAAAAACAATTTGGGGGCTATATATATATATAAATATATAAATTATGAGAAAATAAATTGCCATACAGAAAATAAATTGGCATACAAAAAAAACTAAATTAGATTGCACTCCTGTCCCCCAGGGGATGGCCCCGGTGCATTGCTCCGCCTGCAGTGGTGGTATCTCTGTCCTGCACTTATATCTGAATATATATCCGTCACAACCTAGAGACAGGGCCCCTAATTCTCCTACTGTAGCTTATAGGAGCAATCTGCAGGTTATGACTTTATATTCATCTCAGCACTCAGCAATTGAGATCAGGACATCAGTCATGTAGAAGCAGGGAAAATCAGACCAGCAACACCCATAGTTAGTGCAGAGCAGGCTAACTTTACTATTCCAGACATATGTAACAAGCCCAAAAATATCTCCCCTACACCCACACCTTTTACACCCTCTTCCCAACATTCCTTCCTGTCAGATATATCTGATCTGGTGTGTTTCTCCTGTCCATAGGTGTGTGAGTGTGTATGTGCCATTGGGGAGCGAAAAATCCAACATATTTCACACAACAATGATAGAAACTAAATACACAAATTCAACAGGCGACAAGATATTCACATTAGTCGCTTTTAACATAACATTGAATGTCCCTTTGGATAGCCTTTTATTAGCAATTAGATGTGATAGAGTCCCAAATAACATTTAATTGTGGGGTTCAGGGGAGTCGCAAAATCAGTCATGACAATATTAAAAAATATTTCACTTTCTGTAGTCATTACGAGGATGGCAGATGGGTTTAATGACTTTTTCCAATGGCATTCTGGCGAACTACAGGTCAGACGGTTGCCATGTTAATTAGGGATAGGCCAGTAAAGTAGTGAGGGTGCATGCATAGCTACGACCAAGGAGATGACAATTGAAACCTTGAGTCAAACCAAAAATTCTCCCCACTCTGAGTATGTCTTTGGCTGAGTGTAGCAATAGGTTAATACTTTACTGCTATTGCACTCCTCCAATAAAAATGTAAATGTAATATTACTTATTAGTTATACACTTTGTTTCTTTGCAGCTTTTTCCCTGCAATGCTACACGTGTACTGGAGAGAGCAGCAACGCCAACTGCATGACCGCGACTAACTGTACCGCAGGATCCGACAGCTACTGCAAGACGTCTGTTATAGCAGGAGGGATTGGTAAGATCGCCTTGGAATGGCAATGCCAGGAACTAGAATGGAGTGCAAAAATGCTTCATTATATTAAAGGGATATGGAAGGTTTGTGGATGTTACTAGGTATATAATACCCCTGGGTATCTATTAACGTTATGTACTTTATTTTTTTAAGAAGTGCTTATAAGCTCTGTTGTTACTGCCAAAAATCATACAAATAGTCCCTGTATGGGTCTGCGCACTGCAGCATATGAAGACTCTGTAGACAATCAGGGACCATCTCTCATCAAGATTCTGCAACATGGGCAGACCCATATTGGGACTATTTGTTTGATTTTAGTCAATAAAACAGCGCTTAAAAGCACTTCTTAATAAAAGTAAATGGGTGTGTAGACTTTTTATATTCACTGTATCAGCTCATACCACAGCAGTAATACTGAGAGTTTGTCACATCTTGAGCCCTGAAGACATTACCAAGCAGGTCACATGAAAGATAATATTTAATGTGCCAATTTTTTCCCCTGTAGGCGCCTTGACATATGCCACCATAACCAAGGAATGTGCCTCAACCTGCGTGGAAACCAACCTAGGAATTGTGGTGTACTCCAGTTCCATCTCCTGCTGTAGTACCAACCTGTGTGACACCAGCGGAGCCCCCGGCATGAAGTCTGGATACGCCATGCTTGCCCTGTCTGTGTTACTGCCCCTGGCACTGCTGAGAGGCATATCACTGTGATCGTGGTGTTAGGTCTATGGTTATTTATCCAAATACTTCTCACCTGATATTACCTTCCATATGTCTAATCCATAAACTATGATGTAAAGAACCGAACGTGTGGTTGTATTGACAAAAAACACATGGCACAACTGGGGAATATATTGGCACTGCAATGGGCATGGCATCTAAATGCGATGTGTACACAGACAACAACGAATCATTGTGAGAGAACCAAATTATTTGTTAATAAAAGTTATTAAAGGACCACTGGGCTCACAAAGTGCTCTTCATGGTGTGAAAGAGAACCAGATTGTATGTTAAAATTATCTATACAGAGGGGCTCTCAACAACATAACTAGAGATAATGCAGAGGGGCTCCCAAGAACATAACTAGAGCTAATACAGAGGGGCTCCCAACAACATAACTAGAGCTAATACAGAGGAGCTCCCAACAACATAACTAGAGCTAATACAGAGGGGCTCCCAAGAACATAACTAGAGCTAATACAGAGGGGCTCCCAACAACATAACTAGAACTAATACAGAGGGACTCCTAACAACATAACTAGAGCTAATACAGAGGGGCTCCGAACAACATAACTAGAGCTAATACAGAGGGGCTCCCAACAACATAACTAGAGCTAATACAGAGGGGCTCCGAACAACATAACTAGAGCTAATACAGAGGGGCTCCCAACAACATAACTAGAGCAAATACAGAGGGGCTCCCAACAACATAACTAGAGCTAATACAGAGGAGCTCCCAACAACATAGCTCTAGTTATGTTGTTGGGAGCCCCTCTGTGTTAGCTCTAGTTATGTTGTTGGGAGCCCCTCTGTGTTAGCTCTAGTTAATACAGAGGGGCTCCCAAGAACATAACTAGAGCTAATACAGAGGGGCTCCCAACAACATAACTAGAGCTAATACAGAGGGGCTCCCAACAACATAACTAGAGCTAATACAGAGGGGCTCCCAAGAACATAACTAGAGCTAATACAGAGGGGCTCCCAACAACATAACTAGAGCTAATACAGAGGGGCTCCCGACAACATAACTAGAGCTAATACAGAGGGGCTCCCAACAATATAACTAGAACTAACACAGAGGGGCTCCCAACAACATAACTAGAGCTAATACAGAGGAGCTCCCAACAACATAACTAGAGCTAATACAGAGGGGCTCCCAACAACATAACTAGAGCTCATACAGAGGAGCTCCCAACAACATAACTAGAGCTAACACAGAGGGGCTCCCAACAACATAACTAGAGCTAATACAGAGGGGCTCCCAACAACATAACTAGAGCTAATACAGAGGGGCTCCCAACTACATAACTAGAACTAATACAGAGGGGCTCCCAACAACATAACTAGAGCTAATACAGAGGAGCTCCCAACAACATAACTAGAGCTAATAGAGAGGAGCTCCCAACAACATAACTAGAACTAATACAGAGGGGCTCCCAACAACATAACTAGAGCTAATAGAGAGGAGCTCCCAACAACATAACTAGAGCTAATACAGAGGGGCTCCCAACAACATAACTAGAGCTAATACAGAGGGGGTCCCAACAACATAACTAGAGCTAATAGAGAGGAGCTCCCAACAACATAACTAGAGCTAATACAGAGGGGCTCCCAACAACATAACTAGAGCTAATACAGAGGGCTCCCAACAACATAACTAGAGCTAATACAGAGGAGCTCCCAACAACATAACTAGAGCTAATACAGAGGGGCTCCCAACAACATAACTAGAGCTAACACAGAGGGGCTCCCAACAACATAACTAGAGCTAACACAGAGGGGCTCCCAACAACATAACTAGAGCTAACACAGAGGGGCTCCCAACAACATAACTAGAGCTAATACAGAGGGCTCCCAACAACATAACTAGAGCTAATACAGAGGGCTCCCAACAACATAACTAGAGCTAATACAGAGGGCTCCCAACAACATAACTAGAGCTAATACAGAGGGCTCCCAACAACATAACTAGAGCTAATACAGAGGGCTCCCAACAACATAACTAGAGCTAATACAGAGGAGCTCCCAACAACATAACTAGAGCTAACACAGAGGGGCTCCCAACAACATAACTAGAGCTAACACAGAGGGGCTCCCAACAACATAACTAGAGCTAATACAGAGGGGCTCCCAACAACATAACTAGAGCTAATAGAGAGGAGCTCCCAACAACATAACTAGAGCTAATACAGAGGTGCTCCCAACAACATAACTAGAGCTAATACAGAGGGGCTCCCAACAACATAACTAGAGCTATAACAGAGGGGGTCCCAACAACATAACCAGAGCTAATAGAGAGGAGCTCCCAACAACATAACTAGAGCTAATACAGAGGGGCTCCCAACAACATAACTAGAACTAATACAGAGGGGCTCCCAACAACATAACTAGAGCTAATACAGAGGAGCTCCCAACAACATAACTAGAGCTAATAGAGAGGAGCTCCCAACAACATAACTAGAGATAATACAGAGGGGCTCCCAACAACATAACTAGAGATAATACAGAGGGGTTTCCAACAACATAACTAGAGCTAATACAGAGGGGTTTCCAACCACATAACTAGAGCTAATACAGAGGGGTTTCCAACCACATAACTAGAGCTAATACAGAGGGGCTCCCAACAACATAACTAGAGCTAATACAGAGGAGCTCCCAACAGCATAACTAGAACTAATACAAAGGGGCTCCCAACAACATAACTAGAGCTAATACAGAGGAGCTCCCAACAACATAACTAGAGCTAATACAGAGGGGCTCCCAACAACATAACTAGAGCTAATAAAGAGGGGCTCCCAACAACATAACTAGAACTAATACAGAGGAGCTCCCAACAACATAACTAGAGCTAATACAGAGGGCTCCCAACAACATAACTAGAGCTAATACAGAGGAGCTCCCAACAACATAACTAGAGCTAATACAGAGGGCTCCCAACAACATAACTAGAGCTAATACAGAGGGCTCCCAACAACATAACTAGAGCGAATACAGAGGAGCTCCCAACAACATAACTAGAGCTAATACAGAGGGGCTCCCAACAACATAACTAGAACTAATACAGAGGAGCTCCCAACAACATAACTAGAACTAATACAGGGGGGCTCCCAACAACATAACTAAAGCTAATACAGAGGAGCTCCCAACAACATAACTAGAGCTAATACAGAGGGGCTCCCAACAACATAACTAGAGCTAATACAGAGGGGCTCCCAACAACATAACTAGAGCTAATACAGAGGGGCTCCCAACAACATAACTAGAGCTAATACAGAGGAGCTCCCAACAACGTAACTAGAGCTAAAACAGAGGGGCTCCCAACAACATAACTAGAGCTAATACAGAGGGGCTCCCAAAAACATAACTAGAGCTAATACAGAGGGGCTCCCAACAACGTAACTAGAGCTAAAACAGAGGGACTCCCAACAACATAACTAGAGCTAATACAGAGGGGCTCCCAACAACATAACTAGAGCTAATACAGAGGGGCTCCCAAGAACATAACTAGAGCTAATACAGAGGGGCTCCCAAGAACATAACTAGAGCTAATACAGAGGGGCTCCCAACAACATAACTAGAGCTAATACAGAGGGGCTCCCGACAACATAACTAGAGCTAATACAGAGGGGCTCCCAACAACATAACTAGAGCTAATACAGAGGGGCTCCCAACAACATAACTAGAGCTAACACAGAGGGGCTCCCAACAACATAACTAGAGCTAACACAGAGGGGCTCCCAACAACATAACTAGAGCTAACACAGAGGGGCTCCCAACAACATAACTAGAGCTAATACAGAGGGCTCCCAACAACATAACTAGAGCTAATACAGAGGGCTCCCAACAACATAACTAGAGCTAATACAGAGGAGCTCCCAACAACATAACTAGAGATAATACAGAGGGGCTCCCAAAAACATAACTAGAGCTAATACAGAGGGGCTCCCAACAACGTAACTAGAGCTAAAACAGAGGGACTCCCAACAACATAACTAGAGCTAATACAGAGGGGCTCCCAACAACATAACTAGAGCTAATACAGAGGGGCTCCCAAAAACATAACTAGAGCTAATACAGATGGGCTCCCAACAACATAACTAGAACTAATACAGAGGGGCTCCCAACAACATAACTAGAACTAATACAGAGGGGCTCCCAACAACATAACTAGAGCCAATACAGAGGGGCTCCCAACAGCATAACTAGAGCTTATACAGAGGGGCTCCCAACAACATAACTAGAGCTAATACAGAGGGGCTCCCAACAACATAACTAGAACTAATTCAGAGGGCTCCCAACAATATAACTAGAGCTAATACAGAGGGGCTCCCAACAACATAATTAGAGCTAATACAGAGGGGCTCCCGACAACATAAGTAGAGCTAATAGAGAGAGGCTCCCAACAACATAACTAGAGCTAATACAGAGGAGCTCCTAACAACATAACTAGAGCTAATACAGAGGAGCTCCCAACAACATAACTAGAGCTAATACCGAGGGGCTCCCAACAACTTAACTAGAGCTAATACAGAGGAGCTCCTAACAACATAACTATAGCTAATACAGAGATGCTCCCAACAACATAACTAGAGCGAATACAGAGGAGCTTCCAACAACAGAACAACATAACTAGAGATAATACAGAGGGGCTCCCAACCACATAACTAAAGCTAATACAGAGAAGCTCCCAACAACATAACCAGAGCTAATACAGAGGGTCTCCCAACAACATAACTAGAGCTAATACAGAGAAGCTCCGAACAACATAACCAGAGCTAATACAGAGGGGCTCCCAACAACATAACTATTATTGTTACAGACTGGAAATCCATCTAAGCATGGGCAAGTTCTAATAATGGTTGACTTTAATTACCCTGAAATAAACTGGATAAATGAGACCAACAGTTCATCTAAGGGGAGCAGGTTCTTGAGTACACTCAGGGATCATTATCTGGCCCCGGTAATACAAGAACCTACTAGAAATGGGGCCATCTTGGATTTAGTCATCACAAGTAATATTGATATAATATCAAATGTAAAAATAGGGGAACCCTTGGGGAACAGTGATCACAACACAGTCTCATTTGAGATTGAATACAAAAAACAGAGTTGTAAAGGGCAACAAAAACTCTAAATTTTAAAAGGGCTAACTTTAATGGGCTACGGGCAGCAATACAACATATAGACTGGGACAAAGAACTTACAGGGAAAAATACTGAAAATAAATAGACAACATTCAAATCCTTACTAAATAAACATACTCATTGGCATGTACTATGTGGAAACAAAATGAATAGGAGTAAATCACATCCCATGTGGCTTAACAATGACTTAAAGATCATGATGAGGAAAAATAAATATGCATTTAAATTATACAAGGAGGGAACAGAGGCAGCTTTATGTGACTATTAGGAAATCAACAAGGCTTGCAAAAGGGCTATTAGACTGGCTAAAATAGAAAATGAGAAGTCAGTTGCAATGGAAAGGAAGACTAACCCTAAAATATTTTTTAAATATATTAATGGGAAGAAGGCCAGGAAGGAGGCTATAGGAACATTACAATGTGACACAGGCCATCTAATAAATTGGTGACCAGGAAAAGGCAGATGAGCTAAATAGGTTATTTTTGTCGGTTTACACAAGGGGGGTACCAGGGGTTGGGACACTGCAACATAATGGGGCTACACTACCTTCACTAAATAATTGGTTAACGCACAAAGAAATCCAAAAGAGGTTGGAGATAATAAATGTTAGTAAAGCCCCAGGTCCTGATGGAATACATCCAAGGGTACTGAGGGAGCTGGGTTCTGTAATAGCCAAACCATTATATCTAATCTTTCAAGACTCACTCACTACAGGGTCTCTACCGGATGACTGGAGAAAAGCTGACGTGATACCTATATTTAAAAAGGGAGCAAGAGCAAATCCGGGAAATTATAGACCAGTGAGCCTCACTTCTGTAGTTGGGAAGCTTTTAGAAGGGTTAATAAGGGACAGAATACAAGAATATGTCTATTTGAACAGGATCATAGGCAGCAGTCAACACGGATTCATGAAGGATAGGTCTTGTCAGACCAATCTAATTAGTTTTTATGAGGAGGTTAGTAGCAACTTGGATCAGGGCAACTCAGTGGATGTAGTCTTTTTAGATTTTTCAAAGGCATTTGGTACAGTGCCACATGGAAGACTAGTGACCAAACTAAGGGATACAGGAATTGCAGTAAATATATGCTCATGGATCGAGAGCTGGCTAAAAGACAGAAAGCAAAGGGTTGTTGTGAATGGAACATACTCCAGTTGGACTAATGTGGTAAGTGGGGTTCCTCAAGGTTCAGTATTAGGTCCTCTCCTTTTTAACATATTTATTAATGACGTTGAGGTAGGACTCGAATGTAGTGTCTCCATTTTTGCTGATGACACTAAGTTGTGCAAGGTAATAAAATCAGATAATGATGTACTTTCCCTACAAAAGGATTTGCATAAATTAGAGAAATGGGCGGCTAAATGTTGGGAGAATTATATTACATTTTATGTCCATAAAAAGTTTCCACCTGCTCCAGAATCTATCATAGCAGTAGTTTAAATTTTACGATCACCACATTGCAACGTGATAGGCACCACAAAATGAGGATGTTGAGTTAACATACCCTCTTCACCATGAGCCAGAGAAAACAAGGGTTGTGTGACAGAATCCAGTTGATCTGAAATCTGGGATTGGTGTCGAATCAGTGCACCCTCAGCCGCCATTGCTATTGTTCTTTTGGATTTGCTAGGGCAATTGATGGCATAGTGCCCTGCACTACCACAATACAGGCATAAATTGTGAGTGCGTCGCCACTGTTTTTCTTCATTGGATAATGGCCCTCTTATTAGATTTACCTGCATAGCCTCAGGCTCAGTGTCTGTAGGTGTTTGTGGGGTCGGAGTAGAAATTCTTGAATAGGAAATTGGAGTAGCACTTGGTCTAAAAGAGCCCTGTCTTTCCAATCTTCTTTCAGAAAGTCTCCGATCAATACGGATAGCCAAACGCACAAATGCATCAAAGTCAGCAGGAAGATCAATACGAGCTAGCTCATCTTTTATAGCTTCTGAGAGACCTTTTCTGAAGTAAAACCTCTGGGCTGATTGGTTCCAGGTAGTATCAGCAACCCACTGTCTGAATTCAGCAGCATATTCAGCCACAGAGCGCTTCGCTTGATGCAAATGAAGGAGAGTGGCTTCTACTGTAGCACATCGATTGGGGTCATCAAAAACTAGGCATTTAAATTACCCAAGACTGGACTATCCTGTTCCAGAAGAGGGGAGCCCCAAGCCAGGGCTTCATCTTTGAATAGGAAGAAAATAAATTCCACCTTCTCTCTTTCAGATGGAAAACGGTGAGGTAACATCATGAAGTGCAAACGGCATTGATTCAGGAAACCCCTAAATCTTTTGCAATCTCCTCCAAACTTTTCTGGTAGGGGCAAACGGGCATCTTGTGCAGGTGTAACAGTAGCAGCCGCAACATCACGTGCCCTGTAGCTGGTATACTCACTGTGCAATGACTGGACTTTATTTTACAGTTCAGCTTCCTGGTCCTGCAGCACTTGAATGGTCTGTGCCTGGGTCTGCACAGTTCTTGCGGTAAAAGCAACCTGCTGGGCCAATGCAGGATCTGACCCGGCGGTCTCCATGAAAGGGACAGATTATTCTGTAATGATTTAGGAATCACAAGGTTTTGGAGACCAACAGCCTTGGTCAGCAATGATCCAATTCAGCAACTTGTAGGTGAAACAGGAACAAGCTTTATTGAAAGTAACAGGAACCACAATAATCTGACAAGGTACATAGACAGGAAGTGCCTTATATAGGCCAAGGACCAGACACCTGACCAGACACAGCTGAAGAGACTAGTCACTGATACTATTGCTAGCAGAGTCAAGGTTTATCAGATCTCAAGGAAATTCACAAAGGCAGGCTGGCGCAGTGGTAGGGAAGAGGTTCAGCGGCCTGGGGACCAGGGTTCAAAACCCAGCAGAGTCAATTTCTCACAGGTACCTTGTGTCCCCCAAAGGCAGGCTTTGTCTAATACCCCTCATAATAGTAGTAATTTGCCAGTCTTACATTTCAAGCTTCTTCAGTCCCATTAGTATAGAGTCCATCTTTGCTTCTGGCTGGGTCTGACAAGTTTTTTTTATGGAGGCCTCTTCATGATAACATCGTATCCTTTACTCTTTGACCTTTGCTCACAACATCAGTCACATACTATAGTCACAAAGACTATTTAGCTGCTTGAACCAGCTCCTTCTCATGCTCAGTGTGGTGCTTGTTGGCTGCCTGAGCTTTCCCTGACATCATCAGCTTATTTTCTCCATCAGGTGCATTTTTCAATAACATAACCTCCTGACAGAGAAACTGTGTTCTAAGCTTGGATAGAGATAAGCATGCTACATCTCAGGATCCCATACACCATCACAGTCATAATTATAAGCCAGGTTCACAAAACAAATAAAGCAAAACAAATTAAAGAAATACACAGGCCTGGCATTTATTGAAGCACTAACTTTACTGTTAGTTAGATCCCTCACTAACAAAGCTTCCATCTAACTAAAACTGGATGGAGTAAAACAAAAACAAATAAATAATCCATTGGTATTCAATTACTGGCCTTTCACTTTTAAGTCCAAGTTTCATCTCTGCGGCTTGCTCATCAGCTCCAGGCCTCTGTCTTTCTCCAGATTCAGACACCAGTATGGTTACTCTTCTGTGAGTCTATTCTTTGCACAATTAGCTTTCCCAAACCTTTTCAAGGCTGTAGGTGCCAAACAAAGGCTGTCTCAATTACTGCTAGCAATAGTCCATCCATAGGCTACACCCATCTCTCTGGCTTATAGTCTGTACTCACCTGAGCTAATCAAACTCCTCCAGGAGTTAACTCCGTCACCTCCTGGAAAAAAGGAAAGCTTTGCAATATTTTGGCTGTATATATACACATTTAAATAGTGAGAAACCTTGGTATTCATCTTCCTCAAACCTCAAAAAAAAATGTATTGAAAGACTTCAAGTTGTCATAGCAATTATTAGATTATTAGATGTAACCAGTTAAAAAACAAATCTATACTTAAACCTAAAGTGAGTATCAAGGCTAATTGCATGTTTAATACAGTATTGATGTAAATCTTTATATAATATTTAGCATTATTTAAATTATAACATTTTGACTAACATAATTTTAGTTAATTTTAAACCAATTACATTTTATTTAAAATTGTTATCATGATTTTAATACTTAAAGATTATTTCATCAGTTTACATTAATTCTATCTTTCATTACTTTGATATAGCTGTTTTAAATACAGTATTTACAGGCATTTAAATTATACAAACAAGAGGGGACAGAGACTGCTTTACGGGAATACAAGTAAATCAACAAGGCAGCAAAAGGGCGATTAGACTGGCTAAAATAGAAAATGAAAAATGAATTGCAAAAGAGAGTAAGACTAACCCTAAAATATTTTTTAAGTATATTAATGGGAAGAAGGAGAGGAAGGAAGCTATAGGAACATTACAATGTGACACAGGCCATCTGATAATTAGTGACCAGGAAAAGGCAGATGAGCTGAATAGGTTCTTTTCTTCGGTATACACAAGGGAGGTACCAGTGGTTGGGACACGGCAACATAATGGGGCTACACTACCTTTGCCAAATAATTGGTTAACACAGGAAGTAATCCAAAAGAGGTTGGAAAAAATAAATGTTAATAAAGCCCTGGGTCCTGATGGAATACATCCAAGGGTACTAAGGGAACTGGGTTCTGTAATAGCCAAACCATTATATTTAATTTTTCAAGATTCACTCAACATAGGCTCTCTACCAGATGACTGGAGAAAAGCTGATGTGATACTTATACAGGGAGTGCAGAATTATTAGGCAAATTAGTATTTTGACCACATCATCCTCTTTATGCATGTTGTCTTACTCCAAGCTGTATAGGCTCGAAAGCCTACTACCAATTAAGCATATTAGGTGATGTGCATCTCTGTAATGAGAAGGGGTTTGGTCTAATGACATCAACACCCTATATCAGGTGTGCATAATTATTAGGCAACTTCCTTTCCTTTGGCAAAATGGGTCAAAAGAAGGACTTGACAGGCTTAGAAAAGTCAAAAATAGTGAGATATCTTGCAGAGGGATGCAGCACTCTTAAAATTGCAAAGCTTCTGAAGCGTGATCATCGAACAATCAAGCGTTTCATTCAAAATAGTCAACAGGGTCGCAAGAAGCGTGTGGAAAAACCAAGGCGCAAAATAACTGCCCATGAACTGAGAAAAGTCAAGCGTGCAGCTGCCACAATGCCACTTGCCACCAGTTTGGCCATATTTCAGAGCTGCAACATCACTGGAGTGCCCAAAAGCACAAGGTGTGCAATACTCAGAGACATGGCCAAGGTAAGAAAGGCTGAAAGACGACCACCACTGAACAAGACACACAAGCTGAAACGTCAAGACTGGGCCAAGAAATATCTCAAGACTGATTTTTCTAAGGTTTTATGGACTGATGAAATGAGAGTGAGTCTTGATGGGCCAGATGGATGGGCACGTGGCTGGATTGGTAAAGGGCAGAGAGCTCCAGTCCGACTCAGACACCAGCAAGGTGGAGGTGGAGTACTGGTTTGGGCTGGTATCATCAAAGATGAGCTTGTGGGGCCTTTTCGGGTTGAGGATGGAGTCAAGCTCAACTCCCAGTCCTACTGCCAGTTCCTGGAAGACACCTTCTTCAAGCAGTGGTACAGGAAGAAGTCTGCATCCTTCAAGAAAAACATGATTTTCATGCAGGACAATGTTTCATCACACTCGTCCAAGTACTCCACAGCGTGGCTGGCAAGAAAGGGTATAAAAGAAGAAAATCTAATGACATGGCCTCCTTGTTCACCTGATCTGAACCCCATTGAGAACATGTGGTCCATCATCAAATGTGAGATTTACAAGGAGTGAAAACAGTACACCTCTCTGAACAGTGTCTGTTAGGCTGTGGTTGCTGCTGCACGCAATGTTGATGGTGAACAGATCAAAACACTGACAGAATCCATGGATGGCAGGCTTTTGAGTGTCCTTGCAAAGAAAGGTGGCTATATTGGTCACTGATTTGTTTTTGTTTTGTTTTAGAATGTCAGAAATGTATATTTGTGAATGTTGAGATGTTATATTGGTTTCACTGGTAAAAATAAATAATTGAAATGGGTATATATTTGTTTTTTGTTAAGTTGCCTAATAATTATGCACAGTAATAGTCACCTGCACACACAGATATCCCCCTAAAATAGCTAAAACTAAAAACAAACTAAAAACTACTTCCAAAAATATTCAGCTTTGATATTAATTAGTTTTTTGGGTTCATTGAGAACATGGTTGTTGTTCAATAATAAAATTAATCCTCAAAAATACAACTTGCCTAATAATTCTGCACTCCCTGTATTTAAAAAGGGAGCAAGAGCAAATCCGAGGAATTATAGACCAGTGAGCCTCACTTCTGTAGTGGGGAAGCTTTTAGAAGTGTTAATAAGGGATAATATACAAGGATATGTCTATTTTAACAGGATTATAAGTAGGAGTCAACATGGATTTATGAGGGATAGGTCATGTCAAACAAATCTAATTAGTTTCTATGAGGCCCTCATTTGGAATATGGAGTACAATTTTGGGCACCACTTCATAAAAAGGACATTTTGAAGCTGGAAAAGGTACAGAGGAGGGCAACAAAACTAATAAGGGGAATGGAGGGGCTAAGTTATGAAGAAAGACTAACCAAATTAAACTTATTTTCTCTAGAAAAAAGGTGTCTAAGAGGGGATATGATTACCTTATATAAATACATCCAGGGTCAGTATAAAGATCTGTGAAGGGAGCTTTTTGTGCCAAGAGGTTTTCAACTGACAAGAGGACATCCCTTGAGGTTAGAAGTAAAAAGATTCCACCTCAAAGAAAGAAAAGGGTTCTTGCCAGTAAGGGTAGTTAATCTGTGGAATTCTCTACCAGAGGAGGTGGTGACAGGGGATTCGATAGATAACTTTAAAAGGGGACTGGATTTATTTCTAATTAAAAAGGGAATTCAGGGTTATCATGGATAATTAGAGAGGCAGTATTGATCCAGGGAGAGGTCCGGTCGCCGGTGTCTGGGATCAGGAGGGAATTGATTATTTTTTTATTTTTATATACAACTAATTAATTAATAGTTAATCCGCATATTGCAGATCAGAGGAGATTTTAAAAGGTTGAACTTGATGGACTGAAAGTCTTTTTTCAACCTTAAATACTATGGGCCTCATTCTATTAGCGGCCGCAGCCGTTGCGGGGCCGCAAGGACCGGCCGCAAGCTATTCGGCTATTCTATTCCCTTACGGCCGGAGGCTCCGGCAGGCTTGCGGCCGGTGCCTTGCTATCTCTTGCGGCCGCTCGCGCCAGAGGAAAGCCTTTGATCTAAAACGGCCGCAAGAGTTTCGGCCGTAAGAAATTCCTATTTGCAATTCAATTGCTCCGGGAACCCTGTCTGCAAGGCTAAAAACGAGCCGCTGCTTACTTGCAGGAAAGAGGTCCCGCTAGCACCAATTAAGCACATAAAATAGCCCAAATAAAGCCATCCTGCACTCTGAGAAGACTATAAAGGGATTTTAGGTGTTAGAAAAAATAGCACATAATTATCCTATACTCAAATCCGTAAAATATGTTATTTTTTTTAATATCCGTAAAATATCCATGTAAAAAGTCCATAGGGCTTGGAGCACTTCAGACACACCCACGCCGCAGCCGGAAAATAAACAGTTAATTTGAACTCGGGTTTGGGCTGATGTGCAAGCTTGAGAGTGGGTTACTTTTAATCCTCATGTCCCCCAATATGATCCCTAGCATTTACAGAGCTGTACAGGGCAGGCTTGAATTTATTTTTGCGTTTTTATATTTCACAGCTTACGGCCGGTTTCAAGATATGCGGCCGGCCGTAAGAGGAGATCCTTGCGGGGCCGTATAATAGAATCGCAAGTTAACTGAACCCCCGCAAGGAATCGCAGCCTTACGGCCGATTTACGGCCGGTAATAGAATGAGGCCCTATGTAACTATGTAACTATGTAAGTATTTATGAAATTCTGAATATTTAAAAAAGCCATTTTTATATTTTAATAATAGTAATTTATTGATGTATCATAATCACTTTATTAATTATATAATAATATATTATTTATTAAATTGCTTCCATTTTAAATCTACAATTTTTATTAAAAATTATTAAAAGCATTGTAAATATGCAAATTTCTTAACCCCTGATAAGTTGATTATAGGTTTTAATAAAGAAACTAATGAACACAATTATTGTATCTATATTGGATACATGTATTCACACTTTTATTATACACATTTTTGATGGGATTGTATATACTGATATCTCTTATAAAACTAGTCTAAATTAGTTGCCCAAAACCTCATGGTTGTTAAGAATTAAAACATTATTTTTTAATAATATTTAATAAAATTTTTGTTTTAAAAAAAAAAAATGATTCCATGATATCAGAATAAGGTAATAAGGTGTGCCAAAACAGAATTTTTGTTTTCTTTTTGTTCTATTAGAGATAGAAATGAATTCCATATGGAACATTCCTGGATGTTACTAAATATATAATCTCCCTGTGTATCTATTTACATTTATGTACTTTATTTTATGAGGAAGTGCTTATAAGCTTTGTATTTACTGCCTAAAACAAAACAACATAATTTTCTAATTAAATGCATAATTCAATATAATTTTCTCTTAAATAATTAATAAAGATAAACAAAAATAAATAAATAAATTAAAAAAAAAAAAAAAAAAAAAAAAAAATATATATATATATATATATATATATATATATATATATATATATATATATATAAATAAATATAAGACCATGTCACAATCTGAGGTATCCACTCAGTAATAAATATTATTTTATGATCCCAAATTTGATGACTTGAGTCAGTTCGTTTCATGAAACATACATCAGTAAGTCAGATATGAGACCCTGTTTGAATTTATTTTTTATAATTAATTTTCTCCTATTTTTTTTTATTTTCTAATCCACTTTTTTTATTTAACATTTATTCCTTTATACTGTTAGGATGTTCCATTTATTGTTTCAAACTGTTGAATGTAACAATAAAATAAAATAATTTTGATTCTAAAGTTTTATATATATATATAAAGGAAAAAAAAAGGCTAAATATTCCAAACATCTTGACCATGGAAGCCAGTGAACCAGTCCAGTGAGGAGCACTAAATACATTTAAATGCAGGTTTTTACTTTAGCATCTCAGGGCACTTGGTGTTTGGAAGATGCACAAGGTGTCTTAGAGATAGTTTTGGTGTATTCATGGAAATCAGTCATCACAAACACCATAAGGACTATATATACTGGGCCGCTGTGCACTGTATGTACTACTCACTACGAACTACTCACTACAAACTATTCCTCCAACCATGGAAGCTTTCAAAGTCATTCTCCTGGTGACAGCGCTCTGCATTGGGACAGGTAAGATGGGGCAGGAACACAGCTGGGAGCATTAAATTTAGCATCTGATTCATTTACTCAGTTATTTTGCATATATATACCTGTGTGCCTTTTATGTATTTTATTTTTATGCCTTTATGTTATTAACAATTGTTTATGATCTCTGTTTTTAGTGCTGTGTCTCATACTAACCAATCAGTGATATATATATATATATATATATATATATATATATATATATATATACTAGCGACTTGCCTGTCAAAAAATGACGGCAATGAAATTATTTGGCACACAAAGTAAGTGTTTTAGTCGTCTGAGAACCTTTGGCGCTCAATGCGAGGCTGTCGGTTGGTGTATTTTTGGTTGTCAGAACTCCTTCGGCGCTCATTGCAAGGTCCGCGCTGATCGGCTTTTGGAGCTCATTGCGAGCCTTTACCCTGGTTTACTTTTGGTCCTCTGAGCACCCTTGGCGCTCATAGTGAGCCGCGCGATGAATGCCTTTGGCGTTTATTGGGATCCTGTCCTTTTTTATTTTTGTCTATATGTATTTTTTATGACAATGAATTAATTAATAAAATCATAAATTAATATACTTTACCTATTTGTAATTAATATATCCAGCAAGCAATATCCTGAAGAGCTAGCAATCTGTTTTGATGTTCCTGCAGCATACAATGTACATTTGCAGTATTGCTGAGCTGAGGTGTAAGTGTCAGCAATGTGTGCAGTGTAAATAGGCTGCGTGCGCGAGGGAAAGCGTTTGTTTTGATGTGTAATTCTGCATTTTGTAATGGTAATGTTATTAGTTGCAAGTTAGTATTGTAAAATGGCGGCGATTGTGTATGTGTTACGCGGGTGTGGAGCATTTTACGTCCCCCCTAATAGTGTATTTTATACCTTGTGTAAAAGTCTTACATGTCTGGCGTTTTTTGCATGTTTATTGATCGTGTAGCCTGTGTAGGATAAGTAGGCTGCGTGCGCGAGCGCAAACTGTTGTGTAAAAACGATGTGTAATTTTTGCAATTTTTTAATTTCGTATTTTTTGGAACTTGTATTTCTTTCTAAGTGCCGTGGGTGTTATTTTTTTGTGTAAGTCTCGCTTTCCTTGTTGCAGGTGTTACGGGCCGTAATTTTTTAATGCAATTTTTTTAAACTGCTACATGTCTCGCATTCTGAATTGTGTAATTGAGTTTTGTGTTGATATGTAGTTCCGCGGGTCGTAGGGATAAGCACCTAAGGCACTCATCTCCACCAGCGCAGTGAGCTCCTTCGACGCTCCCTGCCTAAGTCGTCCGGGGTCATAGGGATGAGCGCAAGAGAGCCTTCGCCTATGCGCATGCAAACGTTAGCAACAACCCGTATTGCTCACAACTATATATGGGACTAGCGACTTGCCCGTCAAAAAATGACGGTCAATAAAAATTAAATGTTGTGAAATTTGTTTGCAACACAAAATCGAGTCAGCTACATTTGTCCCTTTTTTTTTCTAAAAATAAAAATACATTAATTTTTTTAACTTTTTATTTTTTTAACTATCAACTTATATTTCACAAACATGAAAGTTTGTAACATGCAACTTGTATATTAAACATTCGTTCAACATTTTGTTAACAATACTAACACTTTTCAATACATATTTATCACTGAGTAACTGTGGACTATATTAACTTAGAGTAAGTAAATTGTTTTAACAATAACATGCTTTTTATCATTTGTAACATATTTGTTAAACTCTTGTTAAACTAAATTAGCATTGAATCCAGAGGAAGGCAAACAATAAAAAACCCCTCTTGAAACTTGTCCAATTGTATCAAAGAGGGGAAAAAAATAATTCCTTCCTGACCCCATTAACTGGCGATCGGATTTCTTCCTGAATCAATACTTTGTCTTTAAATAATACATTTCCAATTATTATGAAATGCTTCAACTTTATACTAACAATACATGTTTGACTATATCACATATATATTTACTAAACTTTTTTAAAAATTAAAAAAACACATATTTAACATCTGAAATTGTAACATCAAACAAAAACATTTAACTCTTGTAAATCCTGCAAAATTCAGTTAATTCTTTTGTGTGGCCAATCATGTTAATATGAAACATTGAACCCATTCCAATCTGTTTAAGTATATTTTACTGTTGTTTTGGTTGTTTTGTTTTTTTTCAGTTTGTCCATTCTGCAAATATCACATAGATTTTCATAAGTCAAATAGTGGTCCCCTATTTAAAGAGTCCCAGAGTACTTTAATTTTGTCATGGAAGTCAAACCACTTTTCTGTATGTTTTTTTGTCCATTGTTTAGCTGTTTTACTTAAAATATTGTTTTTGTGCAATCATATTGATTACCATAAAATGTTGGCATTAAAATGAAACCATTGTCCTCTATCTTTCCAACACCTCATAGTAGACAATGTTTTTGGTGTAAAACATCCAATAAATGACCTTGAGTTTCGTTTTCTTCAACATGTACTTTAATTTCCTTTGGATTAGTGCACCTTGAAAAGCCACATAGAGTTGTCCATGTGCAAAAACTGGTTCTTTTAAAAAATCCCAACCGACTTAAAAGTTTGTCCTTGGGATTTATTGATGGTCATGGCAAATGCCATGATAACTGGAAATTGTCTCCTTTGAAGGACAAAAGGCAAACCACTCTCACTTGGAGCTAAATCAATTCTTGGTATAAAAACTCGTTCACCTTTATGGGTACCAGTTTTAATTTCTTCATGTATAAAATGATCTTTTAACTCATGCACAATTAATCTGGTCCCATTACAAAGTCCTTTTTTTGGATTCATATTTCGCAATAACATGACAATTGCGCCTTTTTTCAATTGTAAAATATGTGAGGGCATTCCAGATGGTGTTAACGAATTAATAAATTCGATACTAAAATTCGATTCACTGTCTTTATCATCTGACAGAATAGAATCTGCACTGTAATAATTCTTTTGTGGTGCATTAATGTATTTAAAAATGTCGTTATTTACATTCAAGGCATCGATATTTTTTGATGTTAATATCACTTTGTTTGCAATGTCTGAGTAATCCTCATTATTAAGAGTGTTTAGAAATATGGCTGATATGAGTGATTCATTACAAACCATTTCTGATGGAATTTCAATGGTATCATTTGGTAAAAGCTGTATTTCTGGATGTTTTCCTTCTCCGATTTTAATGAGCCAGTCATTGAATTAATTTTGGCCTTCAGATCTCATATTTAATTCTAATTTGAGATGTGTAAATATTTGCCACAGTTTACTGGTCTTGATACATGTTTCAATGATCTCTGTTCTATTTCCGTGTGGCACAACAGGCAATGTTTGCCTAAAATCTCCTCCTAACAGTATCACCTTTCCACCAAATGGCAACTTATTATCCATCACTTCTTTTAAAAATCTGTCAATACATTGCAATGCATGACATGACATCATTGTTGCCTCGTCTATGATAATTAGTTTAGTTAGTTTAAATTTTTTTGCTTGTAAGGAATTCAATTGAAAATGGGAACTGGCAGCTTAAATCCACTATGCACTGTTCTCCCACCATCTAACAAAAGTGCAGCAATTCCAGTTGTTGCAAATGGCATAGCTATCTGACCCTGTGATCGAATATAACTCATCAAACAATTGTACAGATAAGTTTTTCCTGATCCACCTGAGCCGTCTAGATAGAAATACCGGTCTTTGACCATTTCATCATCTGTAGCATTTGTGAAGGCATGAAATGCTTCTAACTGTAAAGTATTTAAAGTTGCCAGTTTTTCTTGGGTTTTTTGTTTTTGAAGCTCAGTGTCATAATCATCAAAATTGATGTCATCTATAAATCCTGGATCTGGTAAATGAAAACTTGCACAATTTAATCCATGAGCCAACAATATTTCTTGTATTTCCATCAATGTTTTTAACAGAGCTATTAGTTCTCTGTAACGTTTCAAGTAATCTTCTGACATGTTTAATTTAAATGTTTCCCACAAAGTGAAAGCATCAGGTACATTGCAAAATATACAAATGAATATTGAAATTGTTG
The DNA here is from genome assembly GCA_027410445.1 of Discoglossus pictus. NCBI lineage: Eukaryota > Metazoa > Chordata > Amphibia > Anura > Alytidae > Discoglossus > Discoglossus pictus. The sequence continues at coordinate 11,506,243 of CM050166.1, forward strand.
TCTCATTTGCTTAGGCATTTGACATAGTGCTGCTTCTTCCAGACACCTCTCCCATTCTGTATCATCAGCTATGACATTTTGATGTCTTGCAGCTAATAGGAATGTATCATAAACTATGTCATTCACTGTACGTAAATGATCAAAACTCTGTGCACCAGGAACATGTAGCAGAAGTAATCTTAAGCTGAAACGTTCAATGTCCCTTGGACTGACGGTATAAATGCGTGGTATAATTTTATGTGCATCTCTTCTTCGTTGTCGTCATAGACCATTTACAAATATATAGTGATATGGTATCTCTATGTATAAAAAATGTCTGTCCTGCGTATCCTGACAGTTTAATTTAAACCATGCAGTAAGTGTGGTATCTCTGTCTTCACTTTGATATAATGGTTTGCTTTACTGCAGGAAATTAAAGAACTGCAACTGACTTTGAGGCAAATGTACAGCTAAACGATAGATAGCATGTGACCGATCATGCATCTCAAATTTCAAAAGGCGCCACATTGCTTCAGGAGCACTCACATACCAAGCATCTAAATAATTTGATAGTTCATCATGTAAAATTGGATTTTTGTTTTCATTTGCAGCACCTTGTACAACAACAGTAGCTGCGTCATATCTTTTGTATATATATATATACACATACTTAATTGATTTATTCGAAGTGCAAGCTTCCACATTGATGTGTGCATTGTACTTGATGAGCAAATGTGGATTGTATGGAACAACAAATCTATTATCAACCTTTTGGACACTGATAATAGCTGTTTGTTCTTGTGTTCTTTTATACAAAGGATATCCAACACAATTTGCATAAGTTTGCATTTGAAATTGTTTTGGAAATTCTTTAGTAATTTTTTTTATTTTCCATGCATGGTGAATTAGGATTCATCTCTCCACATGGGCCATGAATCATTCTGTGTGTAACAATCTCACAAAGTTTTGTATATTTTTCTTGGTCTGGCAATTGTGCGCAAATTACTGAATCCACTCTCTCTGCAGTGTTCAACTTATCTTTTTCCTGCAGTATTAAAAGTATGTGAGCATGTGGCAATCCTCTTTTTTGAAATTCAATGGTGTAAACAAGAGCCACACATTGTCCAAATAAGTCTGCTTTAGTGATATCATGTATTAATGAATTGAGTTTGATTTTGAATACTCTTGCCACTAAATCTGTTCGGTCAGAAGTAGTTTGTCCCAGATTCAAATTTTCCTTGATCTCTGGCCATTGTGGATTACATGTAAATGTAATAAATAAATCTGGTTTTCCAAATAATTGCTCTTCCAGCTGGAATGTCTCTGTTGGAAGCTAAATCTGCCACATAATCCATTAATCCACAATACTGTTCAACTCGTAATTTATTTTGTTGATATTTAATGAAATTTAGATTATTGGCTTCAACTTGTAAATATGAATCAATAATCCATTGTTGAGTGAGTTTGCCTCCATGTAAAATTGGATTAAAACAATCCCGGATAGCAGTTTGTGCCACTTTATGTTCCAGCATGGAAATATTATATCTAATACGAAGTTTAGTATTGGGATAACTTTCCAATTTTAATTTTGGTTCCTATCCAGGTTCCCCATTTGGAAAGAAAATGGGATATGTCATTGGATCTAAATTACAGCTTAATATATTGATGTTGATAAATGGTTGTTCTTCATTGCGTGGATATATTCTAATATCCCGCTGAAAAGGTGGTTCACCATCTTCATTTTTAAACACCATGGCAGCCTCATTTACAGTAGGTAAATTATATCTTCTTTGATTAGTGTTGCAATCTCTTTTTAACACCATATTTACTCTTGGTGTAGGCAATTGATGTCTTTCAGCATGTTCCTGTTGTTCTTTTTCAAGCTGTGCTAATTGTTTATATGCTTGACTATATGTTTTTTTTTGCATAATTGTATCCAGCTGTTCAAAGACTATGCGCAAACACTGTCTATTTTCTGGAAGTGTCATTCTTTGTTCCACAGCTTCCATCGTATCTAAGACATATAACTGTGCAAATTTCCTTTGCTCTCCTTCTTGTGGGTGTAAATGTGAAGTTCGGTGGTATATTTGACCTTGAACTCTGAAATAGTAAGGACCATGTCCTGGTACATTTTCTGCTAATGTTGCACCCATTGAAGCAAATGAAATTGCACTGTTATAAGACCTTATGTTTTGTTTGAAATTATTATAATTTGGAAAAGTTGGATCGCTCATAATGCATTCTAAATAATATGGAAATGGGTGTCTTAGTGGAAGTTTCACCTTTCCTTTCTGACAGCAACTAATGAAATTTCCGTCAGTAGGTCTTTCCTTTATAAAATGATAGGCCCCACAAAACTGACAAACCACATTAAGTAACCCACAATAATGAGTATCTACTTGTACTGCAGTAGTAAACACATTGTCATGCATTTCTTCAACATAGATATCAGACCCACTTTCTATATGTACATTGTTTTCTTGTGTGTCTACATTTAAGTCATTCTGCAAAATTGAATCATTGGACAATGGTTCACAGAGATGTTTTTGTTTACTTTTACGTTTCTTGGAAGCCCCAACACACTCACATGCGGCTTTCTTACTCATCTTTCTTTTATTTAAAAGTCTCTGTCGATCTTCTTCTCGCAAGCGTTGTGAAGTTTACGGTATCTGAGCATCTCTCCACCTTTGCTTCCTTTCCCTTGACAATCTTCTTTTGCGTTCAATTTTGTCTTCTCCATTCTCCGCCATTTTAATCTGTAATTGTAAATAGAGATGTAATTATTGTTTGTTCTTTGTTTTGTATACATTTTTTTTTTCCTTTTTGTACTGTTCCATTAAAGTAGATGAATAAACTAATCAAGCATATTAAAATGTTGCACTTTAGAATGAAAGAAATTAAACCATTTTTCAAAGTATTTTATTGACATATATTAAATAGGAAATAGCTGCACATATCTATATTTATATTATTATGCTTCAATTCCATTCCTTCTCGATTGAATAAACTGCATACCATCAATTTCTTTTTTTTGCAAGTGTTGTAAGCTTCTTATTTTATTTAAATATTCTTATTAATTAGTATTGTCTTTTCAACTTTTTTCATGTTATGACTGAATATCATACTTTAATGACTCAATAAGTACTCTCCATTTTCACCAAATATAATATAGCCTTTTTCTATGCATCACTACCAAATTAAATTTTATACCTGTGAGGATGATGTTGATGTTGTTCAAAGGCTGCAAACGTCACGCTGTGTGTTGATTCCCTTGCAGATCCAAAGAAACTGTAAAAGCAAATTGAGAATATTTTTAATCTTTTGCTTCATCGATATCATTAAATGAACATCAACAGACATATATTTGGCTACATTAAAAACCTAAAATCATATTTTTTAATATCTTGCTGTAGTAATATAATTCAAATTCTGTACCTGTCCAAATTATCCTTATGATGTTCAATGTGTCCAAACGTCACTATCTCTGTTCATTCAGCTACAGTTCACTGCAATTATACAAAATAGTAAAATTAATGTATAATATGTTGCTTCATCTGTATCAATCAATGAGGCTTAACATACATATTTTTGCATAGATTAAAAACATGAAATAAATATATCAATCAATCAGCATGAACAAACATATGTAAGCATAGATTAAAAACATACAATCAATATTACTGTTAGTCTTTAAATAAGACTCAATTAATATGTATTAATCTTGAATTAATGTCTGACTAAATATAACGTCAAGACGTAAGCATGAGTATATTCCCTTTTTTTTTGTTTGAGGGGTATTTTAAAATGAGTATCTTACAACTGAATTATTAAAATAATGTACATTACTAATGAAATAAAAATCAATTAATGTTCATTAATATTAAAGTAATGTGTGACTAAATCTAACATCAAGATGTAAGCATGAGTATATAGCCTTTTTTTTTTATTTTTTGGTTTATTTTATACTAAATATATAATAACTGAATTATTTAAATAATGTACATTAATAATTAATTAATCAACGTGTTCCTTTTTTATGCACATTCTTAAACTTTAACCTTTTTTGATATTAATGATTAATTAATTAATTAAATAAAGTACATTATGAATGTTGTTTACAATTCTTTCACACAGGTAATCACGATATCTAACAAATTAATTATTAAATAAATGTACATTAATAATTAATGAATCAATGTGTTGCTTTTTTATTCACATTCTTAAACGATAACTAATTTTGATATTAATGATTAATTAATTAATGTACATTATGAATTTTATTAACAATTGTTTCACACAGGTAAGCACAAGATTATTTTTCTATTAATTAAATTTAATATTTTTTTTTTATTAAGTAAGTACCAATTTGCTAATTAATAATTATAAATGATATTTACCTTTTGTAATGTAATATTGCTGAAGCAGTATCCTGAAGAGCTAACAATCTCTTGAGATTTTCCGGCATCAGAAAACGTCCAGTCAGACTGTCATCACCTGAGGAGAAAGTGTCAGTTATGTGTGAAGTGTGCCCTATATATAGGCTTTGTGCGCGAGACAAATGCATTGTTTTAGGCGGGAAATCCGCTGTTCCGCGAGCCAAATGCGTTGTTTTAGGCGGGAAATCCGATGTGGAGCGAGACAAAGGCGGGAAATCTGTGTTAATTCGTAAATCTGTTATTGCGTTTCGTAAAATGTACTCGCTACTGTCTTTTTTTACTCATTGTGCGGTTATTGCGCATCTTTTGTCTCATTGTTTTTCGAGCACATACGTCTGTGGCTGTGTTTTACGCAGTTCGTAGTAGTATAGCCTCGTTTTCATTTTTTTCGGCGGCCATTTTTTTCTCGCTTAGCCGATTTTCGATCTTTGTAACTCGTCTAAATCGATGTAAATTGGAGTTCCAACTCACTCCCAGAGGTCCTGCCTGGATCCCCATGCTGTAAGTTACCTTTTTTTAATTTTTTAGTGTGTATTTAGTGTTTTTTTAATTGTTTTGGTTCCGCCGCTTATCTCGTAATTTTTTTCATCTCGTATTCTTTTTCTAAGTCCTGCATAAAAAAGTGCTACGGTTTAATGGCTCGCCTCGCTACTGTGGCACTCATTGCCAAAGTGCTACGGTTTAACAGCTCGCCTCGCTATCGCCAAAGGTGCTCTGCGTCGCTCATCGCTAAGTCATACGATCGGCAAAGTGGTACGGTTTAACGGCTCGCCGGGCGATGAGCGCCTGTGGCGCTCATCGCTAAGTCGTACGCACTACGCAACACAGCGTGACGACGAATCGTAGTTAGACAATTATAATATGTGATATTTATTTACAGTATATGATGGGTGAGGTAGCAATGAGTGTTCAGTAATCTAGATGAATAATCAGAGTATTACAGTATAAAGTGATACATTTTTATTGGACAACCACATGTATTAAAAGGATTAGCTTTGGACAGTTGTATCTCTCTATACCAAGCCATGAGCAAAATAGAGAAAGCTCCTTATTTCAATGTCCACTAAAAAGCTGTATGGATATATATATATATATATATATATATATATATATATATATATATATATATTGATATTGATATTGATATAGTAAATAAATAGTACATCTGTGGTCACATTTGAATGTCTAAAACAAGTTAAAAAAAACAGTTTCCAGGTCAGAATTCCGCGAAAAACAGTTATTACACTGCATTCTGGGAAGCTGAGCAGAGACATGCAAATGTGCCACAAATGCCTCGTTCTTCAATCCCTAAACCATTTTAAACATGGCTTCCTATAAGCTTATGCATGCTGCATTACACAGCTTTAATGCAAAGCCAAGGTTGCATTATACACAAGCTGAGAATCCTATTCACATACAGCTGTTTCAAGCTTACTGGCTATCATCAGCGTGGAGCGGGATCCCAGCTTGTGTTGTGGACCTTATGAGTAGGTAGGTCACCACAACAATCATTTATAACATGGTGGGCAAAAGAGCGACAGTAGTACAGTAAATAAATAGTACATCTATGTTCACATTTAAATGTCTAAAGCAACTTAAAAAACCTGCTTCCAGCTGAGAGCTCCGAGAAAAACAGTTATTGCACTGCATTCTGGGAAGCTGAGCTGGGACATGCAAATGTACTCACAAATGCCTCACTCTTCAATCCATAGCCATTATCAAACATGGCTTCCTTTAAGCTTATACATGCTGTATTACACAGCTTTAATGCAAAGACAAGGTTGGATTATGTTTATATATATAGTAGTGCAGAAAATTAATAGTGCATTTGTGATCCCATTTATATCTATATTTTGTACATAATCCATCTTATGCTATGCTTAAAGCGGTGTAATTCAGCAAGCATATGCCTAAAAGGAGCCGTGTATAATGTGGTTTTGGATTTAAGAATGAGAGTGTTCTCATTTGCATGTCCCCACCCAGTTTCCCAGAGTGCAGTAAAACCTGAGCAGGAGATAAGTTTTTTAAACTTATTTTTAGATATTTAAAGGGATGACAGATGTACTATTCATTTTCTGTACTTTATGTGTATACACACGCACATACCTACATACACAGGGAGCAATAATGGTCTGTACAGTATATTTTGTGTTTTCAGACTAAAGTTAACGACTGCTGCATTTTTGTTACAAACCTTCACTGTTTCATTCCCAGTTTATTCCCTGAAGTGCTACACGTGCATTTCCCAGAGCAGCAACACTAACTGTATGACAGCGACTAACTGCACGGCCGGACTGGACAGTTACTGCAAGACCACGGTCGCCTCTGCTGGAGTTGGTAAGATTTACTCCTTACAGCCATCTGGTAACAAACCTGAGACACTGCAAGTAGTGCTACAGTTTGCTTCTACATAGACTTTATATACCTCTCTGTTATATGACCACTGTGCTTCCATATTTAGTAGAATTGTTAAAGGCCTTATATATTTTTAAAAAGTAAAAGAAAACATCTAGAGGCACCCATGTTATACTGAACGTTGTGTGTGAGAGGGGAGTTTACATTTCTGAAGAGCAGTGCTTGCAACTATTGATGTAAGCTGCTTGTCTTTATGACTGTGTTAGAAATGGTGGGATGGTGTAAATGTATTTGTTGTTTAGTCATTCAGTCATGTTCGACGCTCTATGACCCTATGGACAGCCAGGCATATCGGTCAGCCACTCTATATCTGAGCTCCCTCAGTCTCATGTTCATTACTTGAAGGACCTCATCTATCCATCTTTGGGTGACTACAATGTTTCCTAGCATCAGAGTCCTCTCAAGGGAAATATTTGAACTTCAGCCTCATGATCAGACCTTCCAGTGAACAGTTTGACTTAATTTCCTGTAGTATGGATTGATTGGATCTTCTTGCAGTCCAAGGGACTCTAAGCAGTTTTCTCCAACACCACAATTCAAACGCAACAATTCTGCGGCGCTCAGACTCTTTTATGGTCCAACTCTCACATCTGTGTGTCACTGCTGGGAATACCATAGTTCTGACTATGAGGACCTTTGTTGATATTGTAATCTCTTTACTTTTCAATAGCTTGTTCAGACTTGCCATAGCTTCCCCCCCCCAAGAAGCCAAACTGTTCACTGTCTTTTAATTTTAATGTTACTTCTGGGAATACCATAGTATCAATTGTAATCATATGCAACAAATGCTCCAGACCTGTCATCTTGCTGATAGATAGAGAACACCCCTCATGTTCCAGTTCTCAGGAAGTCATGATACAGACACTATTAAATCATCAATTGTTCATGTCTTCCAAAGCTGTTAATGTTAATTATGCCATTTCACAAATAAGTGCTGTTTTCCTTGAACTGCAGTGGTTCAGTAACATGTCATTTCCATTTGTCTCTTCTAGCGGGAATCTCAGTTACCTCCATTAGCAAAACCTGCGCCGCGACCTGTACAGCGACCAGTGGCAGTTATGTGGTGGCATCTTCTTCCGTGTCCTGCTGCAGCACCGACCTGTGCAACACCAGTGGGGCCATTAGTGTGAAATCCAGCTATGCCATGCTCGCCCTGTCTGTGGGACTCCTCCTGGCACTGCTGGGAAGCTCATCGCTGTGACGTGTGAGATCATAAACCAATGATGTCAAAATATTACATGTGTCTGTAATAAACTTATATTTTGGTATCAAGCGATGTGTCTGATAACCTCTTAAAATCTCTTTGGGTGTGTAAAGTACCAAATGGACCCAAAAGGGTCACTGGGGCATCATGGTGGGCAATCGAGCAAGAGCACTTAGTATCAACTAACCTGAGTGTTTCATTATTTGTACCCTCACTGCTAGACGGTTATAAAACTAATGTTACCAGTGGAGATCAGGGTATTGTATCTGGCAGTGAAAGGGTTATAGAGGTTGATACATTTGAATCACATATGGCTTTTATGTGCTGATTATTTGATATTGAAGTTTGAGTGTTTTAGCAAAGAACAGTTTGGTTCAGAATTAAGCAATCACATTCCAAATCATGTTAAATAGGAGTCAGCATACACCTGCCATCATTTAAAGTGCCTCTGATTAACCCCAAATAAAGTTCAGCTGCTCTAGTTGGCCTTCCTGAAATGTTCTTAGTCGCATCCCACAGCAAAAGCCATGGTCCACAGAGAGCTTCCAAAGCATCAGAGGGATCTCATTGTTAAAAGGTATCAGTCAGGAGAAGGGTACAAAAGAATTTCCAAGGCATTAGATATACCATGGAACACAGGGAAGACAGTCATCATCAAGTGGAGAAAATATGGCACAACAGTGACATTACCAAGAACTGGAGCTCCCTCTAAAATTGATGAAAAGACAAGAAAAAAACTGGTCTGGGAGGCTACCAAGAGGCCTACAGCAACATTATAGGAGCTGCAGGAATATCTGGCAAGTACTGGCTGTGTGGTACATGTGACAACAATCTCCTGTATTCTTCATATGTCTGGGCTATGGGGTAGAGTGGCAAGACGAAAACATTTTCTTATGAAGAAAAACATCCAAGCCAGGCTACATTTTGCAAAAACACATCTAAAGTCTCCCAAAAGCATGTGGGAAAAGGTGTTATGGTCTGATGAAACCAAGGTTGAACTTTTTGGCCATAATTCCAAAAGATATGTTTGGTGCAAAGACAACACTGCACATCACCAAAAGAACACCATACCCACAGTGAAGCATGGTGGTGGCAGCATCATGCTTTGGGGCTGTTTTTCTTCAGCTGGAACTGGGGCCTTAGTTAAGATAGAGGTAATTATGAACATTTCCAAATACCAGTCAATATTGGCACAAAACCTTCAGGCTTCTGCTAGAAAGCTGAACATGAAGAGGAACTTCATCTTTCAGCATGACAACGACCCAAAGCATACATCCAAATCAATAAAGGAATGGCTTCACCAGAAGAAGATTAAAGTTTGGGAATGGCCCAGCCAGAGCCCAAACCTGAATCCGATTGAAAATCTGTGGGGTGATCTGAAGAGGGCTGTGCACAGGAGATGCCCGCGCAATCTGACAGATTTGGAGTGTTTTTGCAAAGAAGAGTGGGCAAATCTTGCCAAGTCAAAATGTGCCATGCTGATAGACTCATACCCAAAAAGACTGAGTGCTGTAATAAAATCACAAGGGGCTTCAACAAAGTATTAGTTTAAGGGTGTGCATACTTATGCAACCATATTATTTTATTTTTAGATTTTTTCTTCCCTCTACCTAAAAGATTTCAGTTGGTTTTTCAATTGAGTTGTACAGTTTATAGGTCACATTAAAGGTGGAAAAAGTTCTGAAATGATTTATCTTTGTCTAATTTTTTTACAGCACAGAAACCTAACATTTTAACAGGGGTGTGTAGACTTTTTATATCCACGATAGATAGATAGAAAGCGACAGATAGGGAGAGTGTGTGTGTGAGAGAGTGATAGATAAAGATATATATATATATAGTACATCTGTATTCACATTTAAATGTCCAAAACAAGTTAAAAAATGTGTTTCCTGCTCAGAATTCCAATAAATACAGTTATTACATTGCACTCTTGGAAGCTGAGCAGGGACATGCAAATGTGCCCACAAATGCCTCACTCTTCAATCCATAAACTATTTTAAACATGGCTCCCTTTAAGCTTATGCCCGCTGCATTACACAGCTTTTATGCAAAGCCAAGGCTGCATTATACACAAGCTGGGAATCCTACCCACATACAACCGTTTCCAGGTTACTGCTTATCATCCGCGTAGGGATATATATATATATATATATATATATATATATATATAAATAGAAAGAGAGAGAGAGAACAGTTAAGCAACAACAATATAAGCAGCAATAATAATGATAATAAACTTAATTAGCGCACTACATTATTCTATACACGTCACTATTATTCATAGATTTTTTTATGCAAACATTAAAATTGTACTTTAAACATAGTTTAAATAGCATGTAGAAAGTGTCTCTCACATCCAATTTATTTGGGTTATAATGTTACTAGAAATGCTTAACCACTAATTTACATTTAATATGCAGGATTTACACCCTCACCCTCTCATTTAGTCGCCCGCCTCATTCTACATCTCCAATCATTCCTTCATTCTCGCTCATTCAGTTTCCCCTCCGATTTATTCCTACTTAATCATTTGACTCAATCCGTCATTTTATTTTCCATCCAATTCCTTCTGCTAACCTTAAGTTTGCTTCTATTTCATCTCCATGTCTCCGACCCACACATATTATTTCCCCTCATATTAGTCCCTCAGTAGAAGTAAAGTTCCATCTTTGTTGCATTATCTCCTTAGTTAATTCCCCTTTTTTACATCCAGTTATTTACTTACAGCCTTATTAAATTCCAGCCTCGTAAATAAGAGGCTTCTACTTAAACCCTATGTTCTCCAAATTTCTCAAAGTTACAATGCTATTAAATTAGCCCTGCTGCGAGCAACGTGTGAGCTACGCAGCAGGGCCGTCCTTGTCAACAGTGCGATAATGTACATGAGGAGTGACAGCCTGCGAGATGATCTTGCAGGTTCCCACGCCTCATCAATTGCTGCGGGGTCCTAAACAGGACCTCCGTGGCAGTCCCACACATTAGCCCTGCCATGGCGGGTACTCCAACTACCCCCCGGCACCTAAAATTAACCCCCCTCTATGCGGGGGGTCCCCATCTGGACCCCCGAAGTGTCCCCACATAAACCCCTTGCTGTAGGGGTCAATAGAGACCCCCGCAGCCCCTCCACATTAACGCCTTGCACCCGGGGTCCCCGATCGGCACCGATCAGGCCCCTGCTGCATTTAAAACGTTTAAATTCCCCGCCGCGGCTCCTTAAAGGGCCAGCGGCACACTATTAGCAATCCCGGCTGCGGCACCTAAAATTGACCCCCCCTTTATGCTGGAGGTCCCCATCGGGACCCTTCGAAGTGTCCCCACATTAACCCCTTGCTGCAGGGGTTAATGTGTGGGGCTGCGGGTATCCCCGATCGGCACCGATCGTGACCCCGCTGCATTTAAAATTTTGAAAGGTCCTGAAAGGACTTGCGCTAAAAAATATTAACCACAGGCAACTAAAATTAACCCCATAACTCATGGGGGTCAATACAGACCCCCATAAGCCTTAATTAACCCAATAACTCATGGGGGTCAATACAGACCCCCATAAGCCCTTAATTAACCCTGTCACTCATGGGGGTAAATACAGACCCCTATAAGCCAATAAATAACCCTGTCACTCATGGGGGTCAATACAGACCCTCATAAGCCTCTATTTAACCCCATCAGTCCCATAAGGGTATATTATGACCCTTATGGGGCAGTTACAACCCTAACATTAACCACATAAGTGCCATGGCGGTCCTCAAGGACCCTCATGACACTAAGTACAAACACTACACTGCACTATACCCCCCAATAAACCATTGAATATAAACTAACCCCCCTCTACACTAATTTTTTAACACCCACACTACCTACCTACACTACCTACCTACTCCCTAATAACCCTCACACCACTCTAATTACAAAAACTAAAAAAAACTAAAAAAAACTAAAATAAAAACAAAAAATAAAAAAATGAACATTACAACCCCCCTTCCACTACAGAAAAAAAAAATTACACACCTGAAAAGGAAATACATATAGAATACATACAATACAAATAAAATAATATACAATTCCCCCTATCTATCTAACATACAATCAATCCTAATATACAATAAATATAAAATCTAAAATACATCCCCCAATCTAGCTAATATACAATAAATACTATCTAATATACAATACATCCTAACTATCTAAAATACTTCCCCCAATCTAGCTAATATACAATAAATACTATCTAATATACAATAAATACTATCTAATATACAATAAATCCCAACTATCTAAAAGACATCCCCCAATCTAGCTAATATACAATAAATACTATCTAATATACAATAAATCCTAACTATCTAAAATACATCCCCCAATCTAGCTAATATACAATAAATACTATCTAATATACAATACATCCTAACTATCTAAAATACTTCCCCCAATCTAGCTAATATACAATAAATACTATCTAATATACAATAAATACTATCTAATATACAATACATCCAAACTATCTAAAAGACATCCCCCAATCTAGCTAATATACAATAAATACTATCTAATATACAATAAATCCTAACTATCTAAAATACATCCCCCAATCTAGCTAATATACAATAAATATTATCTAAAATACATACCCCTATCTAACATACAATTAATACTATCTACATACAGAACCCCTAATTCTAACCTAAAATAAAATAATTAAGACCACTTACCTTTGCAGATGTCCGTTCAGATCAGCAACCTAGGGGGGAGAGTATGCTGGAGGTCCCCATCGGGACCCTTCGAAGTGTCCCCACATTAACCCCTTGCTGCAGGGGTTAATGTGTGGGGCTGCGGGTATCCCCGATCGGCACCGATCGTGACCCCGCTGCATTTAAAATTTTGAAAGGTCCTGAAAGGACTTGCGCTAAAAAATATTAACCACAGGCAACTAAAATTAACCCCATAACTCATGGGGGTCAATACAGACCCCCATAAGCCTTAATTAACCCAATAACTCATGGGGGTCAATACAGACCCCCATAAGCCCTTAATTAACCCTGTCACTCATGGGGGTAAATACAGACCCCTATAAGCCAATAAATAACCCTGTCACTCATGGGGGTCAATACAGACCCTCATAAGCCTCTATTTAACCCCATCAGTCCCATAAGGGTATATTATGACCCTTATGGGGCAGTTACAACCCTAACATTAACCACATAAGTGCCATGGCGGTCCTCAAGGACCCTCATGACACTAAGTACAAACACTACACTGCACTATACCCCCCAATAAACCATTGAATATAAACTAACCCCCCTCTACACTAATTTTTTAACACCCACACTACCTACCTACACTACCTACCTACTCCCTAATAACCCTCACACCACTCTAATTACAAAAACTAAAAAAAACTAAAAAAAACTAAAATAAAAACAAAAAATAAAAAAATGAACATTACAACCCCCCTTCCACTACAGAAAAAAAAAATTACACACCTGAAAAGGAAATACATATAGAATACATACAATACAAATAAAATAATATACAATTCCCCCTATCTATCTAACATACAATCAATCCTAATATACAATAAATATAAAATCTAAAATACATCCCCCAATCTAGCTAATATACAATAAATACTATCTAATATACAATACATCCTAACTATCTAAAATACTTCCCCCAATCTAGCTAATATACAATAAATACTATCTAATATACAATAAATACTATCTAATATACAATAAATCCCAACTATCTAAAAGACATCCCCCAATCTAGCTAATATACAATAAATACTATCTAATATACAATAAATCCTAACTATCTAAAATACATCCCCCAATCTAGCTAATATACAATAAATACTATCTAATATACAATACATCCTAACTATCTAAAATACTTCCCCCAATCTAGCTAATATACAATAAATACTATCTAATATACAATAAATACTATCTAATATACAATACATCCAAACTATCTAAAAGACATCCCCCAATCTAGCTAATATACAATAAATACTATCTAATATACAATAAATCCTAACTATCTAAAATACATCCCCCAATCTAGCTAATATACAATAAATATTATCTAAAATACATACCCCTATCTAACATACAATTAATACTATCTACATACAGAACCCCTAATTCTAACCTAAAATAAAATAATTAAGACCACTTACCTTTGCAGATGTCCGTTCAGATCAGCAACCTAGGGGGGAGAAAAATTAGTGCAACACATTTACAGAAAATAAATAAACATTCTAAATATTCTAAATATTCTACTCACCTTTCCAGCATGTCCCTGTCCTTCTTCTTTTCATCTCCGGCGCTGTTAAAAACAAACCCATTACATTAGTACAACATACATATAAACATAAAACAAAATAAAATAAACATAATATACATTGTACTTGCCTCCTCCTCTTCTGCCCTGGCTGGGCCCTGGAACAATCCGCGCTCTAAAAAAAGAAAAAACTAACGGTGCGCACTCGCAGACCTCCCCGACGCTAATGAGCCTCCTAGAGCCTTTTCCGGAAGTAAATGGGCAATGGCGCCTTCTGATTGGCTGTAAACAATGTCTATCAAATTTCAGCCAATCGGAAGGCGCAAATGTGTGAGCCAATCAGGATGGGATACACCCCAAAATCCCACTCTGATTGGCTAATGCACCTGCAGCAATAGGGACCCCTGCAGCATGGGGATGTGTTTAGGGATCAGAGGGGAGCATCAAACTGCTGTCTTGGGCTGCTCCGAGGCAGCACATAGAGGCTTTAGGATCCCTTGCTAGCACTTTTTGTTCCCGTAGGGATTCTTCCAAGGTGCGAGATTCACCTCATAGATTTATGGCTGCGTGTTACTCCGTAGCTCTCTTAGAGCTTATTCCCGGCCATTTTTCGGAGTCATCTCGCAAAGCAGGCTGCGAGTGACGTATTGGGGATTCAGTCCTCGCAAACAGCAAAAAAACTGCTGTAAGCAAGGACCGAGGGAACTGCGAGGGCTAATTTAATAAGGCCCTTAGTGTTCAATGTTTATTGTATTATGCCCTCAGTTCATTTCCTGCCCTTCTGCCCCTCTACATGTCTCCTCATCTCTCTAATTTGTGTGGAATAGGCACAGCTAGGCAAGAGGTAGGTAGTGTGGAGGGTAGTTATGATGGCTATGCTCTTGTGCTGAGGGAGACTACCCAAGCAGCAGTGAAGACAAGGTAGGCTGGATACTATAATATGGTTAAGCATTCTCAAATGGCTCAGCTCAGGGGTGGAATTACCTCTGGTGCACCCACCTCTAGAGGGCCCCAGTGCATTTAAAAAAAAAAAAAATTGCTCTCCTTCTCCCCTCTCAGCCTCACCAGCTTCTGCACTGATATGCCTTTCCTGCTTTGTCTTCTGGTCCGGGAAGAGAATCCTGAATAATGTCCCACTCCACACCAGAAGGGAGTTGCCTCCAAAGGGGCACCCAGGGGTGGGGGTGGGGCCATAGCGACCCTCCATTCAGTAGCTCCACCACTGGCTAAGCTATAAGATAAAATATGCTAGATGAGCTCAGAACGACATTGTCACATATCTCTCCCTCATTTGAAGTTTTATTAAATTTGCTTAAAGTGTATATGTACAATTTTCAAAGCACCGGGGCCCATAACAGCACCGGGTCCCTCTGCTCCTTCCAATAAAGAAGGCATCTAAATCTGGTTGGCAGATAATTACTTAATCGAAAGGTGATCTGATCACCATACGGGGGCTCTAACCATCACACATATATCGTGCAGCTAGGCAAGACTTTTGCGGACCATAGGGCAGTAACTGCGAAAAGCGAGGCGAGCCGTAGACTGCGAGGGACTTAGGTGAGCCGTAACATTTAACACAAGGTAGTAACACAACCCAACCCAGTAACACTTAACCCAACACAACCAAAGACACTAACACTTAAGCGCGAGACCTATAATATACACAAAGGCGCTCAGTGCAAGCCATGCAATGTTCGTCAAAGGCGCTCATCATGGGGCTCGCGATGAGCGCCAAAGGTGATCATTGCAATGCAGGAAAGTTGCGGCTCGCGATGAGCGCCAAAGGTGCGCAGAGGGCCCATAGCCTCACATTGCGTGGCAAAACGCATTACCAGGCATACAATTTTATTCCCGTCATTTTTGTCATGCAATTTCCTAGTCTACATATATTTTTTACTGACTCCTACAGAGTGGATAGGGAAGTTTCAAGGGCCCCTCAAGCTTTTTGTACAGGGCCCTCCATTCATTAGCTCAACCAATGCTGGTACACAAATGAAAACCAGCATTGCCAAAGAATACTTTAAAATGAATGTACAACTAAATAAGCGTGTCATAGAAAATTATGAAAAATGAAGCTATTGGCTTGGAATTATTATATTTATTATATTATAATATTATTAATCTCTGGTGGCTTAAATCATTTACTTCAGTTTGGATACAAGTTATATCATAGCTGCTAGACCTGTACTTGGATACATTATTAGTTTGGGGGAAGATCACAGAGATGAGAGTTTTGTTAAATCTTCTGCAATTCCACCATTTCTGTTTTTATTTGTGGTACGACTTGAGCCTCAGCCTTTATAGGTGATATCCCTTTTACGTTTCAAAAATATTTTTGAATAAAATATAAAAGTCTTTAACAAATATTTATAATAAAAGAAAAAAAGAGTAACAAAATGATACAATAAACTAAAAAAATAAAAGTTGGAATATTATAAATATCGATATTTAAATAGATAATAAATGTGTATTAAAATAAATATATGTAAACAGATAAAGATATAAATCAATATACATTTATGTAAATAAGGAAAGTAACGAGATTGAAAAATTATTTGGGAAATGTCATGATATATTAATTGTAAACAGAATAAATACAAATACAGTAATACAAATATGAAATAATATGAATATACAATTAAGGATTGTGATTTATAGCTTATTCAGTCCGGGATAACCATGAAAGTGAGACCTTGTAGAGAATAAAGAGAAGCATAAGATTCCCCAAAATAAGACAGAATCACAAAGCATTTGCTGGCATAGGGAAGAAGTCCAAGAGGGGGAAAGAATCATAAAGCTTTTAGGGGTTTTAGGGCATAAGGAAAGCCCAAGATGGGGACACAATCACAAAGCTCTTTATGGGAATGGGGCAGAAGGAAAGCGCTAGAGAGAGACAGAATCAGAAATCTCTTTGGGGCATAGTACATTATTTCATTAAGTGCTTAAAAGCTTTGTTTTTGATTTTTTTTGTCTAAAATTAAACAAATAGTCCCTGCATGAGCCTGCCCTCTGCAGCATATGCAGACACACACTCTGCAAGGCTGATGTTTGCTGTGTAGGGCCCCAGCCTATCAGGGACCATGTTTCAGCTGCATGCTGCTGAGAGATGGTCACTGATTGGTTAGTTTGAGACACTGCACAACCAGTACAGCAAAGTCTGTGTCTTCATGAGCTGTAGAGGAAAGACTCATTCAGGGACTATTTGTTTGACTTTGCAGTAAAAACAGAGTTTATAAGCAATTCTTAATAAACTAAGTTACATATATGTTGTCCATATATGAAAAACTGAATAGGAAAGACAGTAAGTAGAGCATACACCGAAAGAAAATGTACTTATATCAGAGCAATTGTTTAATTAAGACATACGTTTTATTATAAAGATTTTAAAAGAGCCTAAACCCCCCCATAAAAGTGAGCATGTGGTCAGGAATCTTTCTTGGGTCATCACATATTATAATTGTCAAACTGCGAGTTTTCGTCACGCTTTGCGGCCAAACTGACGACAACTCGCAGTTTCAGAAATCCCTCTGCCATGGCTCCCATCAGCCCCACATCAGCCCTGCAGCCTCTCTGCTCTGGTGAAGCGGGCATACAAGCGTGCGTGCGTGCGCGCACACGCAAAGACGTCACATAAGCAGGCGCGCGTCTACAGCATTGAGGTGAGGGAGGAGTGGGGGGAGAGAGACATGGGGGGGGAGAGGAGGGGGAAGAGATACATGAGGGAGGGAGAGGAGGAGGGGAATAGAGACACGATAGGAGGGGGAGAAGAGATACACAGGGGACAGGGGAAGTGAGATACAGGGGAGGGGAAGGGGGAAGAGAGGCACAGGGGAGCGAGAGGAGGAGGGGAAGAGAGACACAGGGGAGGGAGAGGAGGGGGAAGAGAGACACAGGGGAAGGAGAGGAGGGGAAGGGAGACACAGAGGAGAGAGAGGAGGGGAGGAAGAGAAACAGGGGAGAGAGAGGAGGGGAGGAATAGACATAGGGGAGGGAGAGGATGGGGGAGGAGACACAGCGGAGGGGGGAAGAGATGAGGGTCAGGGGGTGGAGAGACACAGGGGAGGGATGAGGGGGTCAGAGACACAGGGGAGGGAGACAGGGTGAAGAGGCACAGGGGAGGGAGAGGGGGAAGGAGAAACAAGGGAGGGAGAACGGGGAAAGAGACACAGGGGAGGGAGAGGAAGTAGAGGGCAGGAGAGGCTCACAATGAGTGCCAAAGCCACTCATTGCAAGGCCCGAGATGAGCTCTGAAGGAGCTTATCGCAAGGCCAGTAAAGTAGAGGGGGGAGAGGTTCACAATGAACCCCTAGCGTGAAGTAGAGGGAGGTAGAGGGGTAGAGAGGCTCGCAATGAGCGCCGAAGGCGCTCATTGCAAGGCTTGTGATTAGCACCGAAGGCGTTCATCGCGAGGCGAATAAAGTAGAGGGGGGAGAGGCTCGCAGTGCGTGACAAACACCATTGCCAGGCTTCAATTTTTATTGCCGTCATTTTTGACGGGCAAGTCGCTAGTTTTTCTATAGTAGTAAAAATGTTACTACCAGCATTAATCAGTGTTTAATATCCCTGATATATATTTAATAGTAAAAAATGATTCTTCCCAAAAAACACATTTAATCTTAAATGGGCCATTGTACACAAGTGTGACATCTAAGTGTGTTAGATGTCTGAAGACTTCAGCTGCAGCTCCTTGGCCTGATCCGATGCCGGGGAAGCCCGTTACTGGTCAGATCCACATTAACCTTATGCTACAGCTTTTATTATTTTTAATGGGATTATGTTAGTATAGTATTAACTAAAGAAATATAAGAAATATGTGACAATATTCTATTACAGATACTTTCCACAATCATTCCTCAGTGAAAGGCATGTAATCGCCAAATGTATCTAGATGTATTTTATAGTAAGACACCAGATAACACAGTATATCACGTGTCAGTATTAGCACGTGGCGCTGTGAGGTCACTTTTAGGACCACTTATGTAAAGATCCCCCAAGACCAATTATACAATAAAAAAGTGTGTGGAAAGAGATCAGTGGCACAAAGTGTATATATATATATATATATATATATATATATATATATATATATATATATATATATACACATATACATACACACACATCTTTCCTGTTGCATATTCGCCAGCACTGACAACTGCAGTGCCAGCAAGAAGCAGCTAGATGGCGATGTCTGGTTTCAGGTGGGGGAAGAGACACAGGGGAGAGAGAGGGTGGAACAGACACAGGGGAGGGGAGAGGGAAGAGACACAGGGGAAGGGGAGAGACATCCCCTGAGACATAGGGGAGAGGAGAGGAAGACACGAGAGAGGGGGAGGGTAGAGGAAGACACAGGGGACGGGAGAGGGGGGAAAGACGCAGGCGATGGGGGAAGACAACGGGAAGGGAGGAAGAGACACAGGGGAGGAGAAAGGTGGGGGAAAGAGACACATGGGAGAGGGGGGAAGAGACACAGGGGAGAGGGGGGAAGAGACACAGAGGAGGGGGAGAGAGACACACAGGGGAGAGGGGGAGAGAGACACACAGGTGAGAGGGGGAGAGAGACACACAGGGGAGAGGGGGAGAGAGACACACAGGGGAGAGGGGGAGAGAGACACAGGGGAAGAGGGGGAGAGAGACACAGGGGAAGGACCGGAGGAGGGGCGAGGGACACAGGGGAGAGGGGGAGAGACACAGGGGAGGGAAGGGGGAGACACACAGGAGAGGTAAGGGGGGAGGAGACACAGGAGAGGTGGGGAATAGACGCAATATATATATCACATATATAGTTCTCAGAAATACAGGTTGTTGCTAACGTTTGGGGGCTCACATAGCGAGCCCGCCTCAACTGCGGCGCTCCTTGCGCTGGTGGAGATGAGCGCCATAGGCGCTAATCCCTACAACCCCTTACGACTTTCGGACCGCAAATGCAGACCCTCGCAAATCGAGGAGCCGCATTTGCGGAGGTAGAGGCTCTACGGCGCCTCACAACCGCTTACAAACGACCACACAAGCGGGATTTTGAAAAAAAACAAGCACGCAATGACTAACTATGGACTTTCACACAAAAATAGGAGCCGCAGGACTTACAAAATAAAAAATTGCGGACTTACACAAAAAATATACGACCCACGAGACTTAGAAAAAATCCATTATGGACTCAAAAATACGACCTTAACAGACAACCCGCGCACAGCGGCAAACATTAAAAAACACAAGAATACACACAAAAATAAAATAAAACCCTTAACCACAGCAAGGGGGGGGGGGGGGGGGGGACACCCAGGTCCTCTGCAACAACGCTTAAACCTCAAATTCTGTCAAATTTACAAAGTTTAGACTCTTGAAAATCCCGTAAGCGAAAGAAAAAATGGCTGTCGAAAAAAATCGAAAGTGAGGCTACACGACCCCTAAAGTTTTGCAAAGCACATACAACTTTTACAAAAACCTGTATGACCTACAACATACACCATTAGCAAGGACGCTAAATCATACAAACCCGCCTACCACATACACATTCGCCGCCATTTTACAACACTAACTTACACAATGAGGAAGTACACCTCTACCCTAACGGCTTTTCCTTGCGCACAAAGCCTATTTACACTACACACTGCACACATTGCTGACACTTACACATCAGCTTCACAACACTGCAAACCTACATTAATTAATTAGCATTAAAAAGAAATATACACAAAACAAAAAAAAATGAACACCACACTATTGCAAACAACCACGAACACCTTCACCTCGCCACCCACAAGGAGCGCCAACGGTGCTCACAGGACACAAACTACACCAGGGAAGAGCCTCGCAATAAGCCACAAAACAAGATCACTGCGGACCTTACAATAAGTGCAAATGCGCCTCTGATAACAACAGCCCGCTACAGCTGCGACCTTGACATTTTGCAGATTTACAGTGCTATTAAATTAGGACGTGCTGCGAGTTACGGGCTTGAGAGGCAAACCCATAAACCATTTTTCGCTTGTTGGATGGGCAGCCGTGAACGTGATGAATTAGTCAAACTCGTAGTTACGGGTTTAGATGGAGCCAATGGAAACAGAGATCGTCATCATTAGGTCACTGAAAAATGGAGATTAGACTTCAAGGTCTTACGGGGTTCAGTTATGAGTTACGATCGGACCCACATTCCAGATATAATGCAATATTGATAAACCTGTAAATATGATATTCTATCACATGCGAGTTCCATTATATGTATTAACATATTGATTGCCTTGATTGAATTAACACGGAAATTAAACAGAAAAAAGGTATTTTATATTGTAGATTTGCGGGCTTGAGAATGTTGTGCTATTAATTCTAAGACTTAACATCACTTTCCCTTATAATATTAGTACAGTAGTGTGTGTATACAGTATGTGCATTTAAAGTGCTACGGATTGGACTTTACCCCCCTAGCGGGTCCTCTCTAGCACTCGTTGGCTTCTTGGCTCCATTTGTGAGTTATGGGGTTAAACGCCAGTGATTTTGATGCAATTTAATAGCGCAATTGGAAAGTAGCGATTACAGGCTTGCAAGATCAAAGGATCTGAGGGCTCGCAAGTCAAATTCTCACATCCCGTAGGGTTTTCTAGCTCCTACCCCGCAAGTCGTCGGTGGGCTGATTTAAGAGGCAATTTAATAGCCATAAGTCTTGCGAGCCATGTTACGAGCTACGGGTTTACACATTAGGGGAATTTAATGTGGCTGATGGAGTGTCCACGAAGAGAATCCAAAAGACAAAAATAGAGCTCTAGGAGGTACCGTGTTTTTTTGTCTTTCTCCTCCCTGCGCTCAGATATTTACATTATAACACTCATCTATTTCATTTCCCTATAGCACCGCATTGAAGAGATTATTAATAGAGATGTCGCGAATAGTTTGCCGGCGGACTGTTCCCGGCGAACATAGCATGCTCGCGTTCGCGGCGAACATATGCGATATTCGACCCACCCCCTATACTTTATCATTGAGCAATCTTTGACCCTGCAACTCACAGTCAGCATACACATTCCAGCCAATCAGCATCATACCCTGCCTTCCAGACCCTTCTAACTCATGGACAGCAGCCATTTTGGAATCATAACTAACTTGCAGTCTTACTGAGAGGAGGCTGAGTGTAGGTGATACTGCATCAATAGGAAAAACCATAGCTAGGCTACTGTACACAGTGTGCAATACAGTCCTGAAGGACTCTTTTGATCTCTGCTGCAAGGACACCCCTGTGTCTCTTCCCCCCCTTATTATAATCCTCCCCTCACCTTAGCACCCAAC
Organism: Discoglossus pictus; assembly: GCA_027410445.1. Lineage (NCBI taxonomy): Eukaryota > Metazoa > Chordata > Amphibia > Anura > Alytidae > Discoglossus > Discoglossus pictus. Next base: position 11,528,842 of record CM050166.1, read on the forward strand.
CCTAACACCCCTCACACTTATCCATAACACTCATCAACCTAACACCTAACCCTAACACCCCTCACACTTATCCCTAAGACCTAACACCCCTCAGACTTATTCCTAACATGCCTCACCCTAACACCCCTTACACTTATCCTTAACACCTCTCACCCTAACACCTAACTCTAACACCCCTCACACTTATCCCTAACACCCCTTACCCTAACCCTAACACCCCTCACACTTATCCCTAACACTTATCCCTAACACCCCTCACCCTAACACCTAACCCTAACACCCCTCACACTTATCCCTAACACCCCTCACCCTAACCCTAACACCCCTCACACTTATCCCTAACACCTAACCCTAACATCCCTAACCCTAACACCCCTTACACTTATCCCTAACACCCCTCACCCTAACACCTAACAATAACACCCCTCACACTTATCCCTAACACCCCTCACCCCTCACACTTATCCCTAACACCCCTTACCCTAACCCTAACACCCCTCACACTTATCCCTAACACATAACCCTAACATCCCTCACCCTAACACCTAACCCTAACACCCCTCACACTTATCCCTAACACCACTCACCCTAACCCTAACACCCCTCACACTTATCCCTAACACCTAACCCTAAAATCACTCACCCTAACACCTAACCCTAACACCCCTTACACTTATCCCTAACACCCCTCACCCTAACCCTAACACCCCTCACACTTATCCCTAACACCTAACCCTAACATCCCTAACCCTAACACCCCTTACACTTATCCCTAACACCCCTCACCCTAACACCTAACAATAACACCCCTCACACTTATCCCTAACACCCCTCACCCCTCACACTTATCCCTAACACCCCTTACCCTAACCCTAACACCCCTCACACTTATCCCTAACACATAACCCTAACATCCCTCACCCTAACACCTAACCCTAACACCCCTCACACTTATCCCTAACACCACTCACCCTAACCCTAACACCCCTCACACTTATCCCTAACACCTAACCCTAACATCCCTCACCCTAACACCTAACCCTAACACCCCTTACACTTAACCCTAACACCCCCCACCCTAACACCTAACAATAACACCCCTCACACTTATCCCTAACACCCCTCACCCCTCACACTTATCCCTAACACCCCTTACCCTAACCCTAACACCCCTCACACTTATCCCTAACACATAACCCTAACATCCCTCACCCTAACACCTAACCCTAACACCCCTCACACTTATCCCTAACACCACTCACCCTAACCCTAACACCCCTCACACTTATCCCTAACACCTAACCCTAACATCCCTCACCCTAACACCTAACCCTAACACCCCTCACACTTATCCCTAACACCACTCACCCTAACCCTAACACCCCTCACACTTATCCCTAACACCTAACCCTAACATCCCTCACCCTAACACCTAACCCTAACACCCCTTACACTTATCCCTAACACCCCTCACCCTAACACCTAACAATAACACCCCTCACACTTATCCCTAACACCCCTCACCCTAACCCTAACACCCCTCACACTTATCCCTAACACCTAACCCTAACATCCCTCACCCTAACACTTAACCCTAACACCCCTTACACTTATCCCTAACACCCCTCACCCTAACACCTAACCCTAACACCCCTCACACTTATCCCTAACACCCCTCACCCTAACCCTAACACCCCTCACACTTATCCCTAACACCTAACCCTAACATCCCTCACCCTAACACCTAACCCTAACACCCCTTACACTTATCCCTAACACTCCTCACCCTAACACCTAACAATAACACCCCTCACACTTATACCTAACACCCCTCACCCTAACCCTAACACCCCTCACACTTATCCCTAACACCTAACCCTAACATCCCTCACCCTAACACTTAACCCTAACACCCCTTACACTTATCCCTAACACCCCTCACCCTAACACCTAACCCTAACACCCCTCACACTTATCCCTAACACCCCTCACCCTAACCCTAACACCCCTCACACTTATCCCTAACACCTCACCCTAACATCCCTCACCCTAACACCTAACCCTAACACCCCTTACACTTATCCCTAACACTCCTCACCCTAACACCTAACAATAACACCCCTCACACTTATACCTAACACCCCTCACCCTAACCCTAACCCCCCTCACACTTATCCCTAACACCCCTTACCCTAACCCTAACACCCCTCACACTTATCCATAACGCCCATCAACCTAACACCTAACCCTAACATTCTCACACTTATCCCTAAGACCTAACACCCCCCACACTTATCCCTAACACCCCTCACCCTAACACCTAACCCTAATACCCCCTTACACTTATCCCTAACAGCCCTTACCCTAACACCTAACCCTAACATCCCTTACCCTAACACTTATCCCTAACACCCCTTACCCTAACCCTAACCCTAACACCCTTCACACTTATCCATAACACCCATCAATCTAACACCTAACCCTAACATTCTCACACTTATCCCTAAGACCTAACACCCCTCATACTTATTCCTAACATGCCTCACCCTAACACCCCTTACACTTATCCCTAAGACCCCTTACCCTAACACCCTCCACACATAGCCCTAACACCCCTCACCCTAACACCTAATCCCCTCACTCTTATACCTAACACCACTTACCCTAACACCCCTCACACTTATCCCTGTGTCTCTTCCCCCTTTATCATCAAGGGAGAGGGGAGGATGATGAGGGAGGGGGGAAGAGACACAGGGGAGAATGATGAGGGAGGGGGGGAAACAGACACAGGGGAGGATGATGAGGGAGGGGGTAAAGAGATACAGGGGAGGGTGATGAGGAAGGGGGGAAAGAGACACAGGGGAAGATGATGAGAGAGGGGGAAAAGAGACACAGGGGAGGATGATGAGGGAAGGGGGAAAGAGACACAGGGGAGGATGATGATGGAGGGGGGAAGAGACACAGGAGGATGATGATGGAGGGGGGTAAAGAGATACAGGGGAGGATGATGATGGAGGGGGTAAAGAGATACAGGGGAGGATGATGATGGAGGGGGGAAGAGACACAGGGGAGGATGATGAGGGAGGTGGGAGGATGATGAGGGAGTGAGGATGAGACACAGGGGAGGGTGATGAGGAAGCGGGGAAAGAGACACAGGGGAGGATGATGATGGAGGGGGGAAGAGACACAGGGGAGGATGATGAGGGAGGGGGTAAAGAGATACAGGGGAGGATGATGAGGGAGGTGGGAGGATGATGAGGGAGGGGGGATGAGACAGAGGGGAGGGTGATGAGGAAGGGGGGAAGAGACACAGGGGAGGATGATGAGGGAGGGGGGGGGAAGAGACACAGGGGAGGATGATGAGGGAGGGGGAAAAGAGACACAGGGGAGGATGATGAGGGAGGGGGAAAAGAGACACAGGGGAGGATGATGAGGTAGGGGGAAAAGAGACACAGGGGAGGATGATGAGGGAGAGGGGAAAGAGATACAGGGGAGGATGATGAGGGAGGGGGAAAAGAGACACAGGGGAGTATGATGAGGGAGGGGGAAAGAGATACAGGGGAGGATGATGAGGGAGGGGGATGAGACACAGGGGAGGATTATGAGGGAGGGGGGGAAGAGACACAAGGGAAGATGATGATGGAGGGGGGAAGAGACACAGGGGAGGATGATGATGGAGGGGGTAAAGAGATACAGGGGAGGATGATGATGGAGGGGGGAAGAGACACAGGGGAGGATGATGAGGGAGGGGGTAAAGAGATACAGGGGAGGATGATGAGGGAGTGGGGATGAGACACAGGGGAGGGTGATGAGGAAGGGGGGAAAGAGACACAGGGGAAGATGATGATGGAGGGGGGAAGAGACACAGGGGAGGATGATGAGGGAGGGGGTAAAGAGATACAGGGGAGGATGATGAGGCAGGTGGGAGGATGATGAGGGAGGGGGGATGAGACGCAGGGGAGGGTGATGAGGAAGGGGGGGAAGAGACACAGGGGAGGATGATGAGGGAGGGGGGGAAGAGACACAGGGGAAGATGATGAGGGAGGGGGAAAGAGACACAGGGGAGGATGATGAGGGAGGGGGAAAGAGATACAGGGGAGGATGATGAGGGAGGGGGGATGAGACAGAGGGGAGGGTGATGAGGAAGGGGGGGAAGAGACACAGGGGAAGATGATGAGGGAGGGGGGAAGAGACACAGGGGAAGATGATGAGGGAGGGGGAAAAGAGACACAGGGGAGGTTGATGAGGGAGGGGGAAAGAGATACAGGGGAGGATGATGAGGGAGGGGGTAAAGAGATACAGGGGAGGATGATGATGGAGGGGGTAAAAAGATACAGGGGAGGATGATGAGGGAGGGGGTAAAGAAATACAGGGGAGGATGATGATGGAGGGGGGAAGAGACACAGGGGAGGATGATGATGGAGGGGGATGTTAGGTTATTTATGCACTTTATGGATTAAAACCAGACTCTGCATCAACTATGTAATTTTCCGTGGGAGTTTTGCCATGGATCCCCCTCCGGCATGCCACAGTCCAGGTGTTAGCCCCCTTTAAACAACTTTTCCATCACTATTGTGGCCAGAAAGAGTCCCTGTGGGTTTTAAAATCCGCCTGCCCATTGAAGTCTATGGCGGTTCGCCGGTTCGCGAACATTTGCGGAGGTTCGCGTTCCGAAAATGTTATGTTCGCGACATCACTAATTATTAACTCTTCAGTTAGTCTCTAATTTGGTTAATTAACCCACTCTGCTACTATGTACCCCAAAGAGACACAGGGGAGAGGGGGGGGAAGAGACACAGGGGAGAGGGGGGGAAGAGACACAGGGGAGAGGGGGGGAAGAGACACAGGGGAGAGGGGGGGAAGAGACACAGGAGAAAGGGGGGGAAGAGACACAGGGGAGAGGGGGGAAGAGACACAGGGGAGAAGGGGGGGGAAGAGACACAGGGGAGAGGGGGGGAAGAGACACAGAGGAGAGGGGGGGGGAAGAGACACAGGGGAGAGGGGGGGGAAGAGACACAGGGGAGAGGGGGGGGGAAGAGACACAGGGGAGAGGGGGAGGGAAGAGACACAGGGAAGAAGGGAGGAAGAGACACAGGGGAGAGGGGGGAAGAGACACAGGGGAAAGGGGAAACACATCAGATACTATCCCGCACATTTGTATGTCTAAAAACAATTGTGTACTGGAACATACGTTTTTAGACATGCAAATGTACTGCTGATGTACAGTAGAGGGCTTCTCGCACAGTTTTGCCCACCAATGCTAAATGTCTTTTAGGTTAAAAGCCTCAACTATGTGCTAATCCAGTGTTCAGCTCATCTCTGCATTTTGCAGCTGAGTTTCAGCAGTTTGTAAAATATAAGCAACAACTGCATAAAGATGGTGGCTTTCTTTTAAAAGATGATTTTTTGTATTTGTGTTCTGAAACCAGGGCCATTACAGTGGTCATTTAGGTACCATATTTTGGCATCCAGCACTTTATTTATGACGGGCAATTGACTAGTGTATATATTGTGATGGTGTGTCACCAGAGGGCAGTAGAGAGCCCTTCAAGAATTCTCCCCAGGAGTGAAAGGGTTAAGAAGATCCTTAAAAAGCTTGGCTGTGGCTACAATCAAGACCTGCGGCAGCTGTCTCCAGGGGGAGAGCTGTTTGACAGAGCTGGAGTGCTGTGGATGTGTGCAGGGCTGAAGTCAGAAGCCGCACTGAAAACTAAACGACCAAAGCCAGAAGCTTTGAAAAGCGAGCATGCAGTTAAGAGGATCATAAAGTCCCTGGAGGTAATGACCAAAGGAGGGATCTGCTTTGGGAAAAGAGGCCAGAGATACAGAGCTGAGGTGAGAGAGAAAGACACCTCTGCTACCTATATTTGGACTGTATGTTTTCACTTCTATGAAAGATAGTAAGGGAACTACAGTTAAGTTATGCAGGGCTTCAAGGAGAAGCTAGGACTTATTTTCTGTTTGCTTTATTTTCTGTTGTATGCTGACAAATAAACAGCATAAATCTGCTAAACATTTAAAGGGCTCCTGCTTTCTCCATTTTGGTGCTGGATATCAGGACACGGATCATGAGAGTGACAGTGAATCTGTCACATTTATGGTGGCAGTGGTGGGATATTAAATTGTCTGTGTTTAAGAAGACAGCCCACAGTACAGTACAATAATGGAGGAACTATTGAAAGCCCTGGCAGATGCCACTACATGCCAGAAAGTGGGCAGAGCTTGTCAGCAAGAAAGCCAGCAGAAAGGGCTGAAAGAAATTGCAGAAGACAGAGTCCTTGCTGCAAATGATGCTCGACTAAGAGATGCTGCTGCATGTCTGAGAGAGGCCACAGAGAAATGGCAGAGACAAGCAGAAGAGGACATAATCCGCATGCGTGAGGCCACAGAGAAGTGGCAGATACAAGTGGAAATAGACAGAGTCCACATGAGAGAATCATTGGAGGCACAGAAAGTGCAGCTGCAGAAACTGAGGTCTGCAAATAATACTGTGGTTACAGAAGCAAGTGGAAGCATGAATCCTAATCGCTTCCTAAAGAGGATGACAGCTCAGGATGACGTTGACACCTATCTCCTGAACTTTGAGAAGATTGCCACTAGGGAAGGTTGGCCTATACAGCACTGGGCCACAGTCCTGGGTCCCTATCTGTGTGGAGAAGCCCAGAGAGCATATTGTGATCTGCCTGAAGAAAAGGCTACAAAGTATTGTGTTCTGAAGGAAGAAATCCTTTTCAGACTGGGAGTGAAAACCGTACAGAGACTGCACTCCTGGGATTTTTTTGACAGACCGGCTTATTGCTATCCAACGAACATGCCTGTCTGCCCAAGTTTAAAATGCAGTTTCCCTGTTAAGGGAAGACAAATCAAACCTGATGAAGAAAGAAATCAGGAGTTAGAGACCTGGTGGATAGCAGAGCGAGTGCAACAAGCCACCAAGAGAGCGTCAAAAAAGACTGCAGAGCAGGCGAGAGAGACTGCAGAGCAGGCGAGAGAGACTGCAGAGCAGACGAGAGAGACTGCAGAGCAGACGCAAGTGAGACGGCAGGAGCCGCTGCAAGTGAGACGGCAGGAGCCGCTGCAAGTGAGACGGCAGGAGCCGCTGCAAGTGAGACGGCAGGAGCCGCTGCAAGTGAGACGGCAGGAGCCGCTGCAAGTGAGACGGCAGGAGCCGCTGCAAGTGAGACGAGTGAGACGGCAGGAGTCGCTGCAAGTGAGTCGGCAGAGAGCGCCACTGTGACGGCTGAGAGCGCAGCAGAGAGCGCCACTGTGACGGCTGAGAGCGCAGCAGAGAGCGCCACTGTGACGGCTGAGAGCGCAGCAGAGAGCGCCACTGTGACGGCTGAGAGCGCAGCAGAGAGCGCCACTGTGACGGCTGAGAGCGCAGCAGAGAGCGCCACTGTGACGGCTGAGAGCGCAGCAGAGAGCACAAGTGAGATTGCTGAGAGCGCAGCAGAGAGCACAAGTGAGATTGCTGAGAGCGCAGCAGAGAGCACAAGGGAGATTGCTGAGAGCGCAGCAGAGAGCACAAGGGAGATTGCTGAGAGCGCAGCAGAGAGCACAAGGGAGATTGCTGAGAGCGCAGCAGAGAGCACAAGGGAGATTGCTGAGAGCGCAGCAGAGAGCACAAGGGAGATTGCTGAGAGCGCAGCAGAGAGCACAAGGGAGATTGCTGAGAGCGCAGCAGAGAGCACAAGGGAGATTGCTGAGAGAACAGCAGAGAGCACAAGGGAGATTGCTGAGAGAACAGCAGAGAGCACAAGGGAGATTGCTGAGAGAGCAAAAGAGACCAATGATGCTGATAAAGTCATTGGGGAAGAAGGGAACCCAAACAGATGCGGAAATCTTGTGGACAAGAGCGAGGAGAAGGCCTCCATAAGAGACCTGGACAGACACAGCCACCGGTCCTTGGTGAATACTCCTGAGCTGGAGAGTACTAGAGAAAGAAAGTGCCTGACAAAGATCTCTGACCTAGAGAAAGGGGAGACCAAGTGGAAGAATATGGCCAGCGTTCTTAGAAAGGAAGAATGTCATAAAAATGATAAAGAAACTGGAAATCTTTCCAAAATAAAAGATAAGGAAGAAAAGAGTCTGGAGATTGAGATGGAGAAAGACAAACCACTGTCTCTGAGAGAACATATGAAGCAGGGCATGGAGGTGTGTCCTTCTAAAACTATTAAGTGTCCCGAGAGCGTTCTGTTTCAGTTTGCCATAGAACAAAGTCCTATGGATAAAGAGAAGCAAGACGGGAAACAAGTAAAGCAAGGAGTACAGTTGAACTCTATCCCAGTGGGTTTCAAAAAGCCGGAAGTAGAAGACAGACAAGTTGCTACTGAAATCAAGGGGATCAGGATGATGCCAGGTTATATTCCTGAATGGAGAAGGAAGCCTGTGTTTGAGGACAACAGAGTGTCCTATAGGAAGAAGACACCGAAGTCTAATTGGGAGCAGTGGAAGAGTCCCCCCAAGTACAAGATGAATGAGAGAATTATGCAGAAGCGGCTGTACAGTGGCGAACAGGTGAAGCGAGACCTCCTCACTGACTTTATATCCCAGAGGGAAGCAGCTGCAATAGAAAAGGAGCTCCTGTTCCATACTCCAGAAAAGCAGAGGGTGAGCACACTCCCTGATATTGAGGCACAGTTGAAGCAAAGTGGAGTTGGTTCAGAAGAGACTAACCCTGATCTTCAGGAACTGTGTGCACAAGATGCTACCTTTAAGGAAGAGCGATACTTGCAGAAAGCTCATATGCGAGGCATAGTGAAGGAGCTTGTACAAGAAAGACAGAATGGTGAAGAAAACACGGCTGAGCAGCCAAAGATATTCGGGGACGACCTGATAGAAGAGTCAGAGGAGGTTCCTCTGTTGATCATGCAGCAAAAGATCCAGTTCAAGCAAAGTCAACTGGATTTGCAACAAGCTAATGAGGAGAAACTGGTGCTGACGGAAGCCAAAGACAATGAAAAGCTGGAAGCCTTGGAGGCAAAGCAAGTGGACAAGCCACTGAAAGAAGATATAATACGGATGAAGGCTGAGGATGCCGGAAATAAAAGTGTTTTCCAGGAATCTAGGATTCAAGAGGCCACTAAGAAGTGTACTGGCCTATCTGCTGAGTGTCAGCCTGAAGTTGGTGAACAGCTGGAGATATTCCAGCAAAACCCAACATCTGAGAGATCCTTCCTGGCAGAGGTAGAGAGTTGCAGACCTTACAGGACTGAAAGCACAGTGGTAACGAGTAGTCCTGCTGTGAACCGCAAGAAAGAGGAGGTGCGGACCCAGGCTCAAGAAGCAGCCCTGAGGGAGGACATGCTTGTGGAGCCTCTTAAGGATGCTGTACCAGAAAAGAAGCAAGATGACTGGATGAGGCTGATGCGTTTTGGTGAGAGTTGTCAGCCAGCCAATAGGAGCACCTGGTACCAAGAGAGCCAGAAACAGAGGGAGGAAAAACAGCCCAAGAAGTTGTTGTTGTTCCATAGTAAAGTTGAAAGAGATGAGAAAGCTATGGATAATCTCCTGGAAAAAGAAAGTTTAACAGGAGGATTAAAGGAGCAAATGAACTCAAAGCATAAAGAGGCCGAAGTGAGGCAGCTCCAGTCCCAGGCTCCCGGTCTGCAGATGAGGCATAAATACTGTCGGGGTGACTTTGAACAGACGAAAACACAGCGTCTAGCCACAAACTGGCAGGGAGTATGCAAGCTGGAGAGTGAACTGGTGAACGTCAGTCCTTACATTAAAGATATAAAGAGGATTAGTCAGAGCTGCGAGAATAAGATGACGGGTCTAAAAGAAAAGATACATCAGCCGGAACACAAGGTCACGGAAACCGGTGATGTACCCCCAGGGAAGCGACTGTATGGAGAAACATATTCTCATACCGAAGTACAAGAAGTACTTTTCAAGGGTCCCTGGGGCAGGACACTCGGAGAGATGGGCGGGCCGGTGTCCTACCCTCAAAGTTTAAGTGACAGCAGGCGGAACGCCAAAGAAAGCAGGAAATATAGAGTGAAAGGAAGAGCGGGAAAAGGAATCGTCTCTTCACCCAGAAAGGAAACACTGTTCCAAGGAAAGGCAAAGGTATTTGAAGGCAGTGATGAAGAAGGTAAGCTGCGAAATTGGAAAAGTCCTATGATGGAGTTTAAGATGACAATAGAGACACATGATGTAGATGCTCCTAGAAGTATAAAGACGGATGGTGCAGCTCGAAGAGCGGTAGCTCTGAGTAGAGTAAAGCCTCACTGGTGTCGCCGTAACGAGAAGAGTGCGGAGAGAACACAGATGGTTCAGAGGATGTGTTGGATCGCAGATACGGCCTCACGGCGTTGGACGCTCAACCCCATGGTGTCGAGCTGGGGTGGGGGATATGTGATGGTGTGTCACCAGAGGGCAGTAGAGAGCCCTTCAAGAATTCTCCCCAGGAGTGAAAGGGTTAAGAAGATCCTTAAAAAGCTTGGCTGTGGCTGCAATCAAGACCTGCGGCAGCTGTCTCCAGGGGGAGAGCTGTTTGACAGAGCTGGAGTGCTGTTGATGTGTGCAGGGCTGAAGTCAGAAGCCGCACTGAAAACTAAACGACCAAAGCCAGAAGCTTTGAAAAGCGAGCATGCAGTTAAGAGGATCATAAAGTCCCTGGAGGTAATGACCAAAGGAGGGATCTGCTTTGGGAAAAGAGGCCAGAGATACAGAGCTGAGGTGAGAGAGAAAGACACCTCTGCTACCTATATTTGGACTGTATGTTTTCACTTCTATGAAAGATAGTAAGGGAACTACAGTTAAGTTATGCAGGGCTTCAAGGAGAAGCTAGGACTTATTTTCTGTTTGCTTTATTTTCTGTTGTATGCTGACAAATAAACAGCATAAATCTGCTAAACATTTAAAGGGCTCCTGCTTTCTCCATTTTGGTGCTGGATATCAGGACACGGATCCTGAGAGTGACAGTGAATCTGTCACAATATATATTGTAACAAAGTGCCCCCTTCCGACGGGGTGGGGGGATTGCGTCCTGTTCTCCTTGCTCTTTAACTTATTTATGGAGGAAAACACAGCAGGTTTGTCAGAAGCTTTGTTTTACTGCTGTTTTATTTTCTCAGTACAAACAGAAAGAAAAATAGTGCTTATCCTCAGCAACGAAATAAAATTCTACATAAACGGGCTTACTATAACTTGGAACACCCTGACTCGCCCTGAGACCGCTTCTCGGCCTGCAGGTAAAATTATACAGTCCACAGTGTAAGCTCTCTGCTTCTTTCTTGGACCTCTTGAGGACCTTTTTCCTCTTCTCTCTGTCAATAGCGGGTGAAGCATAGGGCCCACCCTTCTCTCCCTTATGCTTCACCCCAGGGACCCTTGTCACCCTCTTGTAATGAGGGATGATTATTTTTCTTTCTTAATACTCTCTTCTCCCTGGGGCATTTGTAATCCTTTTTCTGGGTATGATGAAAATAATATGTATTTGGCACCAACTTTTTATCCTCTAAGTTGTATCCGGTTTATCATCAATGGGGGGGGGGGGGGGGGGGGGCTTTTGGATGGCTCCTTACTCAGCTTGATTTCTCCTGAACAGAAGCGGGCCGCTCTCTCCTTTAGGAAAGTCTCTCAGTGACACCCTCCTCCTCAGACTGCTAGGCAGAGACTGCAAACTTCACTGAGCAGCCTTTTTAACTGCTCATGAGCAGGGTCAGTTGTTGGCTTAATTAGGCTGAAGATTTTGGATTAACCTTTTCTATGTCAGTCCAGGGTATATGGCTTTGCTCCATCTGCGGCTTATAAATCTTCCTTGATGTACTGTGTTGCAGGTAATCAGGGATTCCTGCTGCACTTTATTACAATACTAGCGACTTGCCCGTCAAAAAATGACGGCAATGTTATTGTAACTGAGCTAATGTTGTTTTGTGTGTAATAGTAAACATGTAATCAATTAATAAATGAATATACTTTACCTATTTTGAAGCATTGTGTTAAAGAGCTGTGAACCTTGTTTGATGTTGGTGCAGCATTAGTGTTGTGGAGCTGCTCTGTAAGCGTGGTGAATGTGTGCAGTGTAATACTGTGCGTGCGCGAGGCTAAACCGTTAGCGTAGTGGTGTAGTTCCGCATTTGCGTAAAATGGCGGTTTCTCTGTGTTGTCCGTCTTTGCGGATTATCCGTCGGTGCTTCGTGGTGGTTTTCGATTTCCGTGTGGTGTTTTGCGAGTGTGTTGTGGTGTTTTACGTGTGGAGAGTGCTGTAGCCTCGTTTTCGTTTTGTCCGTCGGACATTTTTTTTCTCGCTTAGCGATTTTCTTAGTGTGTAAAGTGTTTTATTTGTATTTAAATGAAGGTGTAACTTGTTTTTTTTGAGGTGCTGGATGGTTCCTCTTGCTGTAGGTAAGGTTTTTATGTGTGTGTTGTGTGTATTTATTGTGTTTTAAATGTTTGTATGTCGGCGTGTTGCGTCCGATGTTTGCGAGGTCGTAACGTGTCTCGTATGGTGTTTGCGTGTGTAGCCTCGTTTTCGTGTTGTTCGGCGGCCATTGTTTCTCTCGCTTAGCAAATATTTTCGTGTGTAAACTCTTTTATTTGGAGTGAAATGAAGGTGTAAGTTGCATTTTTGAGGTCCTGGATGCTACCTCTTGCTGTAGGTAAGTTTTGTATGTATGTGCTGTGTGTATGTATTGTGTTTTTAATTTTGTAATGTTCGCGAGTAGCGTCCGAGTGTTGCGAGGCCGTAATGTGTGTGAACGTGTGTCGTATGATGTTTGCGAGTGTCGTAATGTGTGTGTCGTGGTGTTAACGTGTGTCGTATGTTGTTTGCGAGTGTCGTAATGTGTTTGTCGTGGAGTTTGGTTTGCGCCGTGAATTTTGCGAGGGTCGCAGTTGCTGGCATGGAGCGCCTTCGGCGCTCCATGCCAGCAACTGCGGCCCTCACTTTGCGAGGTCCTCAGGTGCTGGCATGGAGCGCCTGCGGCGCTCCATGCCAGCAACTGAGACCCTGGCCCAGTGCCCTCGCTTTGCGAGGGCCTTGGCTCGCTTTGCGAGCCCGGAGCCCGCAGAGTTAGCAACAACTCGTATGCTCACAACTATATATGTGATATTATATATATATATATTGTATATATATAGTAAATAAATAGTACATTTGTATTCACATTTGAATGTCGAAAACAACTAAAAAAACTTGTTTCATGCCCAGAATTCCAAGAAGTAAAATTATTACACTGCACTCTGGGAACCTTGGCAGGGACATGCAAATGTGCCCACAGAAGCTTTGCTCTTGCAATCCATATATATATATTTATATATACGGTATGTGTGTGTTACAATAAAGTCTTAAAATACTTTTTGACTAAAACTGAATGACAACAAACGAGAAGACAACAAACCAGAAGACAACAAACCAGTCCAGTGAGAGATGACCAGAGGGGTGTGAGGTCATTGTCCAGCTGAGATTCCTAAGTACATGTAATTGTAGGCTGACCATTCCTGGGGTGCATATGGTGTTTGGGAGAAGGAAGATTCGACTAGCTGATAATTTTAGGGTATTCATGGAAACAAAGCATCACAAACACCAGGGGAACCTATATATTCTGGGATGTGGTGCCCTGTATGTACTACTCGGCCTCATAATGGAAGCTCTTAAGGTCATTCTCCTTGTGACCGCTCTCTGCATTGGGACAGGTAAGTTGGGGCACTACTTACAGGTGGAATCCAGGTCCAGACATCTAATTTAAACCTTTTACTACCTGATTTGTTTTTTTTTTTCCTTAATACGATTATATATTGTATATGTTCCATGTTGTATATTTCCCAATAATAATTTAGCTGTCTGTTAAATAAAAAAAGAAAATCAAGCTGTCTGATTGTGGGGACTATTCTCACTTTTCTTACAGGTATATGGAAGTTTTTATTTATTTTACTAGGTATATAATATCCCTGTGTATCTATTTACTGTTATTTTATTAAGAAGGGCTTATAAGCTCTGTGTTTACTGCCTGAAATCAAACAAATAGTCCCTGTATGGGTCTGCCATTGTAGCATATGCAGACACAGATTCTGTAGGGCTGGATGTGTAGTGTCCTAGCCAATCAGGGAGCAAATTATGTTTAGATGTAAGCACTTAAGTGGTTTATTTTAGGATTAAAATCAGGGAAACCTCCACATCCCTTTAATGCACATTTCTTGTACATTATACTAATAAAACCTCACTAACTACCTCCACGTGGGTAGTGCTGTCTGTAGTGTTAGTGTTTTCTAATTATTTAGTAGTAATAATATTAATAAAATAATAAAGATAATAAAATATTAATAGTAACATTATGAACCTGGATACACTTTATACAGAACAATGGACTCTCTAAATTTTTAACTATTTCAATGAACCACTTATACAGTGGCATAGCTAGTGAATGGAGGGTTTGTGGATGTTACTAGGTATATACTATCCCTGGGTATCTATTAACTTTATGTACTTTATTTTATTAAGAAGTGCTTATAAGCTCTGTTGTTACTGCCTAAAATCATACAAATAGTCCCTGTATGGGTCTGCTCACTGCAGCATATGAAGACACAGACTCTGTAGACAATCAGGGACCATCTCTTATCAAGATTCTGCAACATGGGCAGACCCATATTAGGACTATTTGTTTGATTTTAGTCAATAAAACAGCGCTTATAAGGACTTTTTAATACACATACATAAAAGTAAATAGATACATATGGACATTATATACCTAGTAAAATCCAGGATCCTTTCATATCACTTTAAGATGTGTAAAATAATGTCACTAACATTCACTGTTTTTGTAACCCTGCCAAGTGTCTTAAGACAGGGTGTGAGAATACCACATGATGCTGCTGAGGAAGCTAGACATCTCCTGACAAAGCTGAGCATTTTAATAAGACAGAACTCAGAATAAAGATTCCTCTAAAACCCACTATATACTAGAACTTATTGTTCAGATTTCATGATGTCCCTTTGTGTGACACCTCTACTGAGAACATGTGTATCGATCCACTACTCCTTCTGTAAAGTTATTTCCTCACTTTTAACCCTTTATTAGTATATCTATCTTCTTTTACTCAAAACATTAATCCATCCCTGAAATACCAGGCAATTCTACCCTGGTCAGGAGAAACAACAAGCCCCAGAGGTAAGTTTCTTCTCTCTTGGGACTCGTCAGTGAGGCGTAACTGAACTCCCTAAGGCACCATGAGCAAGGAGTCCATGTCTGGAGCCCTCTATCACCAATGGGGATACTAAAGCAAGGAGTCCATGTCTGGAGCCCTCTATCACCAATGGGGATACTAAAGCAAGGAGTCCATGTCTGAAGCCCTCTATAACCAATGGGGATACTAAAGCAAGGAGTCCATGTCTGGAGCACTCTATCACCAATGGGGATACTAAAGCAAGGAGTCCATGTCTGGAGCACTCTATCACCAATGGGGATACTAAAGCAAGTAATCCATGTCTGGAGCCCTCTATCACCAATGGGGATACTAAAGCAAGGAGTCCATGTCTGGAGCCCTCTATCACCAATGGGGATACTAAAGCAAGGAGTCCATGTCTGGAGCCCTCTATCACCAATGGGGATACTAAAGCAAGGAGTCCATGTCTGGAGCCCTCTATCACCAATGGGGATACTAAAGCAAGTAATCCATGTCTGGAGCCCTCTATCACCAATGGGGATACTAAAGCAAGGAGTCCATGTCTGGAGCCCTCTATCACCAATGGGGATACTAAAGCAAGGAGTCCATGTCTGGAGCCCTCTATCACCAATGGGGATACGAAAGCAAGGAGTCCATGTCTGGAGCCCTCTATCACCAATGGGGTTACTAAAGCAAGGAGTCCATGTCTGGAGCCCTCTATCAGCAATGGGGTTACTAAAGCAAGGAGTCCATGTCTGGAGCCCTCTATCACCAATTTATTCTTTAGGGGGCTCCAGACATGGACTCCTTGCTCAATGTGCCTTATGGAGTTCAGCTACACACAACTGACAAGGCCAAACTGGGGGTTGGTATTTCTCCTGTGCAGGGTAGGATTGTCTGGTATTTCGGGGCTGGGTCACTCTATTGGGTGGGACCAGACTGATATACTACAGGATATTTCTCCCTGTGAAGGACATTAGTGGTCAAAAGAGGTTGTTCCCAGAGTGGGTTTTCATGTCCATAGACCAAACCTATTGTGGTTCGTCCGTTCTCTGATTGAGACCCTTTAATTTGTTGTTTTTTGTTGCCTATAGATATAATTTGTTGTTAGAGGACTTCAAAATAATGTTTTTCGGCAATTTTATCCACCCAAATATTTTTTTAGAAAATTCTTTAGCTAGATTATATATACAAGGTTAACCAAGAATTTAAAATGTAGCAGCATTTTCCACCTTTGAGTTATGTCCTTCCAACATTTTGGTCTCCCACTCCACTTATCAGCTCATACCACAGCAGTAATACTGAGAGTCGGCCACATCTTGAGCCCTGAAGACATTACCAGCAGGTCACATGACCGATAATATTTAATGTACCATTTTTTCTCCTGTAGGCACCTTGACATATGCCACCATCACCAAGGAATGTGCCTCAAAATGTGTGAAAACCAACAATGGGATTGTGGTGCACTCCAGTTCCATCTCCTGCTGTAGTACCAACCTGTGTGACACCAGCGGAGCCCCCGGCATGAAGTCTGGATACGCCATGCTTGCCCTGTCTGTGTTACTGCCCCTGGCACTGCTGAGAGGCATATCACTGTGATCGTGGTGTTAGGTCTCTGGCTAATTCTCTAAATACTTCTCACCTGAAATTACCCTCCATATATCTAATCCATAAACTATGATGTAAAGAACTGAACATGTGGTTGTATTGACAAAAAACACATGGCACAACTGGGGTATATATTGGCACTGCAATGGGCATGGCATCTAAATGCGATGTGTACACAGACAACAACGAATCATTGTGAGAGAACCAAATTATTTGTTTAAAAATTAATTAAAGGACCACTGGGCTCACTGTAAGTGCTCTTCATGGTGTGAAAGAGCTAATACAGAGGGGCTCCCAACATCATAACTAGAGCTAATACAGAGGAGCTCCCAACAACATAACTAGAGGTAATACAGAGGGGCTCCCAACAACATAACTAGAGCTAATACAGAGGAGCTCCCAACTACATAACTAGAACTAATACAGAGGGCTCCCAACAACATAACTAGAGCTAATACAGAGGAGCTCCCAACTACATAACTAGAGCTAATACAGAGGGGCACCCAACAACATAACTAGAGATAATACAGAGGGGCTCCCAACAACATAACTAGAGCTAATACAGAGGGGCTCCCAACAACATAACTAGAGCTAATACAGAGGGGCACCCAACAACATAACTAGAGATAATACAGAGGGGTCCCAACAACATAACTAGAGATAATACAGAGGGACTCTCAACAACATAACTAGAGCTAATACAGTGTGGCTCCCAACTACATAACTAGAGCTAATACAGAGGGGCTCGCAACAACATAACTAGAGATAATACAGAGGGGCTCCCAACAACATAACTAGAGATAATACAGAGGGGCTCCCAACAACATAACTAGAGCTAATACAGAGGGGCTCCCAACAACATAACTAGAGCTAATACAGAGGGGCTCCAAACAACATAACTAGAGCTAATACAGAGGGGCTCCCAACAACATAACTAGAGCTAATACAGAGGGGCTCCCAACAACATAACTAGAGCTAATACAGAGGGCTCCCAACAACATAACTAGAACTAACACAGAGGGGCTCCCAACAACATAACTAGAGCTAATACAGAGGGGCTCCCAACAACATATCTAGAGCTAATACAGAGGGGCTCCCAACAACATAACTAGAGCTAATACAGAGGGGCTCCCAACAACATAACTAGAGCTTATACAGAGGGGCTCCCAACAGCATAACTAGAGCTAATACAGAGGGGCTCCCAACAACATAACTAGAGATAATACAGAGGGGCTCCCAACAACATAACTAGAGCTAATACAGAGGGGCTCCCAACAACATAACTAGAGCTTATACAGAGGGGCTCCCAACAGCATAACTAGAGCTAATACAGAGGGGCTCCCAACACAATAACTAGAGATAATAAAGAGGGGCTCCCAACAACATAACTAGAGCTAATACAGAGGAGCTCCCAACAACATAACTAGAGCTAATACAGAGGGGCTTCCAACAACATAACTAGAGATAATACAGAGGGGCTCCCAACAACATAACTAGAACTAATACAGAGGAGCTCCCAACTACATAACTAGAGCTAATACAGAGGAGCTCCCAACTACATAACTAGAGCTAATACAGAGGAGCTCCCAACAACATAACTAGAGCTAATACAGAGGGGCTCCCAACAACATAACTAGAGCTAATACAGAGGAGCTCCCAACAACATAACTAGAGCTAATACAGAGGGGCTCCCAACAACATAACTAGAGCTAATACAGAGGAGCTCCCAACTACATAACTAGAGCTAATACAGAGGAGCTCCCAACTACATAACTAGAGCTAATACAGAGGAGCTCCCAACAACATAACTAGAGCTAATACAGAGGAGCTCCCAACAACATAACTAGAGCTAATACAGAGGGGCTTCCAACAACATAACTAGAGCTAATACAGAGGGGCTCCCAACAACATAACTAGAGCAAATACAGAGGAGCTCCCAACAACATAACTAGAGCTAATACAGAGGAGCTCCCAACAACATAACTAGAGCTAATACAGAGGAGCTCCCAACTACATAACTAGAGCAAATACAGAGGAGCTCCCAACAACATAACTAGAGCTAATACAGAGGGGCTCCCAACAACATAACTAGAGCAAATACAGAGGAGCTCCCAACAACATAACTAGAGCTAATACAGAGGAGCTCCCAACAACATAACTAGAACTAATACAGAGGGCTCCCAACAACATAACTAGAGCTAATACAGAGGGGCTCCCAACAACATAACTAGAGCTAATACAGAGGGGCTCCCAACAACATAACTAGAACTAATACAGAGGGCTCCCAACAACATAACTAGAACTAATACAGAGGGCTCCCAACAACATAACTAGAGCTAATACAGAGGGGCTCCCAACAACATAACTAGAGCTAATACAGAGGAGCTCCCAACAACATAACTAGAGCTAATACAGAGGGGCTCCCAACAACATAACTAGAGCTAATACAGAGAGGCTCCCGACAACATAACTAGAGATAATACAGAGGGGCTCCCGACAACATAACTAGAGATAATACAGAGGGGCTCCCGACAACATAACTAGAGCTAATACAGAGGGGCTCCCAACAACATAACTAGAACTAATACAGAGGGGCTCCCAACAACATAACTAGAGCTAATACAGAGGGGCTCCCAACAACATAACTAGAGCTAATACAGAGGGGCTCCCAACAACATAACTAGAGCTAATACAGAGGAGCTCCCAACAACATAACTAGAGCTAATACAGAGGAGCTCCCAACAACATAACTAGAGCTAATACAGAGGGGCTCCCAACAACATAACTAGAGCTAATACAGAGGAGCTCCCAACAACATAACTAGAGCTAATACAGAGGAGCTCCCAACAACATAACTAGAGCTAATACAGAGGGGCTCCCAACAACATAACTAGAGCTAATACAGAGGAGCTCCCAACAACATAACTAGAGCTAATACAGAGGAGCTCCCAACAACATAACTAGAGCTAATACAGAGGGGCTCCCAACAACATAACTAGAGCTAACACAGGGGGGCTCCCAACAACATAACTGGAGCTAATACAGAGGGGCTCCCAACAACATAACTAGAGCTAATACAGAGGGGCTCCTAACAACATAACTAGAGCTAATACAAAGGGGCTCCCAACATCATAACTAGAGCTAATACAGAGGGGCTCCCAACAACATAACTAGAGCTAATACAGAGGGGCTCCCAACATCATAACTAGAGCTAATACAGAGGGGCTCCCAACATCATAACTAGAGCTAATACAGAGGAGCTCCCTACAACATAACTAGAACTAATACAGAGGAGCTCCCAACAACATAACTAGAGCTAATACAGAGGAGCTCCCAACAACATAACTAGAGCTAATACAGAGGGGCTCCCAACAACATAACTAGAGATAATACAGAGGAGCTCCCAGCAACATAACTAGAGCTAATAGAGAGGGGCTCCCAACAACATAACTAGAGATAATACAGAGGAGCTCCCAGCAACATAACTAGAACTAATACAGAGGAGCTCCCAGCAACATAACTAGAACTAATACAGAGGAGCTCCCAGCAACATAACTAGAGCTAATACAGAGGGGCTCCCGACAACATAACTAGAGCTAATAGAGAGGAGCTCCCAACAATATAACTAGAGCTAATACAGAGGGGCTAACAACAATATAACTAGAGCTAATACAGAGGGGCCCCCAACAACATAACTAGAGCTAATACAGAGGAGCTCCCAACAACATAACTAGAGCTAATACAGAGGGGCTCCCAACAACATAACTAGAACTAATACAGAGGAGCTCCCAACAACATAACTAGAACTAATACAGAGGAGCTTCCAACAACATAACTAGAGCTAATACAGAGGAGCTCCCAACAACATAACTAGAACTAATACAGAGGAGCTCCCAGCAACATAACTAGAGCTAACACAGGGGGGCTCCCAACAACATAACTGGAGCTAATACAGAGGGGCTCCCAACAACATAACTAGAGCTAATACAGAGGGGCTCCTAACAACATAACTAGAGCTAATACAGAGGGGCTCCCAACATCATAACTAGAGCTAATACAGAGGGGCTCCCAACAACATAACTAGAGCTAATACAGAGGGGCTCCCAACATCATAACTAGAGCTAATACAGAGGGGCTCCCAACATCATAACTAGAGCTAATACAGAGGGGCTCCCAACAACATAACTAGAGCTAATACAGAGGAGCTCCCAACAACATAACTAGAGCTAATACAGAGGAGCTCCCAACAACATAACTAGAGCTAATACAGAGGGGCTCCCAACAACATAACTAGAGCTAACACAGGGGGGCTCCCAACAACATAACTGGAGCTAATACAGAGGGGCTCCCAACAACATAACTAGAACTAATACAGAGGAGCTCCCAGCAACATAACTAGAGCTAATACAGAGGGGCTCCCAACAACATAACTAGAGCTAATACAGAGGGGCTCCCAACAACATAACTAGAGCTAATACAGAGGAGCTCCCAACAACATAACTAGAGCTAATACAGAGGAGCTCCCAACAACATAACTAGAGCTAATACAGAGGGGCTCCCAACAACATAACTAGAGCTAATACAGAGGAGCTCCCAACAACATAACTAGAGCTAATACAGAGGAGCTCCCAACAACATAACTAGAGCTAATACAGAGGGGCTCCCAACAACATAACTAGAGCTAATACAGAGGAGCTCCCAACAACATAACTAGAGCTAATACAGAGGAGCTCCCAACAACATAACTAGAGCTAATACAGAGGGGCTCCCAACAACATAACTAGAGCTAACACAGGGGGGCTCCCAACAACATAACTGGAGCTAATACAGAGGGGCTCCCAACAACATAACTAGAGCTAATACAGAGGGGCTCCTAACAACATAACTAGAGCTAATACAGAGGGGCTCCCAACATCATAACTAGAGCTAATACAGAGGGGCTCCCAACAACATAACTAGAGCTAATACAGAGGGGCTCCCAACATCATAACTAGAGCTAATACAGAGGGGCTCCCAACATCATAACTAGAGCTAATACAGAGGAGCTCCCTACAACATAACTAGAACTAATACAGAGGAGCTCCCAACAACATAACTAGAGCTAATACAGAGGAGCTCCCAACAACATAACTAGAGCTAATACAGAGGGGCTCCCAACAACATAACTAGAGATAATACAGAGGAGCTCCCAGCAACATAACTAGAGCTAATAGAGAGGGGCTCCCAACAACATAACTAGAGATAATACAGAGGAGCTCCCAGCAACATAACTAGAACTAATACAGAGGAGCTCCCAGCAACATAACTAGAACTAATACAGAGGAGCTCCCAGCAACATAACTAGAGCTAATACAGAGGGGCTCCCGACAACATAACTAGAGCTAATAGAGAGGAGCTCCCAACAATATAACTAGAGCTAATACAGAGGGGCTAACAACAATATAACTAGAGCTAATACAGAGGGGCCCCCAACAACATAACTAGAGCTAATACAGAGGAGCTCCCAACAACATAACTAGAGCTAATACAGAGGGGCTCCCAACAACATAACTAGAACTAATACAGAGGAGCTCCCAACAACATAACTAGAACTAATACAGAGGAGCTTCCAACAACATAACTAGAGCTAATACAGAGGAGCTCCCAACAACATAACTAGAACTAATACAGAGGAGCTCCCAGCAACATAACTAGAACTAATACAGAGGAGCTCCCAGCAACATAACTAGAGCTAATACAGAGGGGCTCCCGACAACATAACTAGAGCTAATAGAGAGGAGCTCCCAACAATATAACTAGAGCTAATACAGAGGGGCTAACAACAATATAACTAGAGCTAATACAGAGGGGCCCCCAACAACATAACTAGAGCTAATACAGAGGAGCTCCCAACAACATAACTAGAGCTAATACAGAGGGGCTCCCAACAACATAACTAGAGCTAATACAGAGGGGCTCCCAACAACATAACTAGAGCTAATACAGAGGAGCTCCCAACAACATAACTAGAACTAATACAGAGGAGCTCCCAGCAACATAACTAGAACTAATACAGAGGAGCTCCCAGCAACATAACTAGAGCTAATACAGAGGGGCTCCCGACAACATAACTAGAGCTAATAGAGAGGAGCTCCCAACAATATAACTAGAGCTAATACAGAGGGGCTAACAACAATATAACTAGAGCTAATACAGAGGGGCCCCCAACAACATAACTAGAGCTAATACAGAGGAGCTCCCAACAACATAACTAGAGCTAATACAGAGGGGCTCCCAACAACATAACTAGAACTAATACAGAGGAGCTCCCAACAACATAACTAGAACTAATACAGAGGAGCTTCCAACAACATAACTAGAGCTAATACAGAGGTGCTCCCAACAACATAACTAGAGCTAATACAGAGGGGCTCCCAACAACATAACTAGAGCTAATACAGAGGAGCTCCCAACAACATAACTAGAGCTAATACAGAGGAGCTCCCAACAACATAACTGGAGCTAATACAGAGGGGCTCCCAACAACATAACTAGAGCTAATACAGAGGAGCTCCCAACAACATAACTAGAGCTAATACAGAGGAGCTCCCAACAACATAACTAGAGCTAATACAGAGGGGCTCCCAACAACATAACTAGAGCTAATACAGAGGGGCTCCCAGCAACATAACTAGAGCTAATACAGAGGGGCTCCCAACAACATAACTAGAGCTAATACAGAGGAGCTCCCAACAACATAACTAGAACTAATACAGAGGAGCTCCCAGCAACATAACTAGAACTAATACAGAGGAGCTCCCAGCAACATAACTAGAGCTAATAGAGAGGAGCCCCCAACAATATAACTAGAGCTAATACAGAGGGGCTAACAACAATATAATTAGAGCTAATACAGATGGGCCCCCAACAACATAACTAGAGCTAATACAGAGGAGCTCCCAACAACATAACTAGAGCTAATACAGAGGGGCTCCCAACAACATAACTAGAACTAATACAGAGGAGCTCCCAACAACATAACTAGAACTAATACAGAGGAGCTCCCAACAACATAACTAGAGCTAATACAGAGGTGCTCCCAACAACATAACTAGAGCTAATACAGAGGAGCTCCCAACAGCATAACTAGAGCTAATACAGAGGAGCTCCAAACAACATAACTAGAGCTAATACAAAGGAGCTCCCAACAACATAACTAGAGCTAATACAGAGGAGCTCCCAACAACATAACTAGAGCTAATACAGAGGTGCTCCCAACAACATAACTAGAGCTAATACAGAGGAGCTCCCAACAACATAACTAGAGCTAATACAGAGGGGCTCCTAACAACATAACTAGAGCTAATACATAGGAGCTCCCAACAACATAACTAGAGCTAATACATAGGAGCTCCCAACAACATAACTAGAGCTAATACAGAGGGGCTCCCAACTACATAACTAGAGCTAATACAGAGGGGCTCCCAACTACATAACTAGAACTAATACAGAGGGCTCCCAACAACATAACTAGAGCTAATACAGAGGGGCTCCTAACAACATAACTAGAGCTAATACATAGGAGCTCCCAACAACATAACTAGAACTAATACAGAGGGGCTCCCAACAACATAACTAGAGCTAATACATAGGAGCTCCCAACAACATAACTAGAGCTAATACAGAGGGGCTCCTAACAACATAACTAGAGCTAATACATAGGAGCTCCCAACAACATAACTAGAGCTAATACAGAGGGGCTCCCAACAACATAACTAGAGCTAATACAGAGGGGCTCCTAACAACATAACTAGAGCTAATACATAGGAGCTCCCAACAACATAACTAGAGCTAATACAGAGGGCTTCCAACAACATAACTAGAGATAATACAGAGGAGCTCCCAGCAACATAACTAGAACTAATACAGAGGGGCTCCCAACAACATAACTAGAGCTAATACATAGGAGCTCCCAACAACATAACTAGAGCTAATACAGAGGGGCTCCTAACAACATAACTAGAGCTAATACATAGGAGCTCCCAACAACATAACTAGAGCTAATACAGAGGGGCTCCCAACAACATAACTAGAGCTAATACAGAGGGGCTCCTAACAACATAACTAGAGCTAATACATAGGAGCTCCCAACAACATAACTAGAGCTAATACAGAGGGGCTCCCAACAACATAACTAGAGCTAATACAGAGGAGCTCCCAACAACATAACTAGAGCTAATACAGAGGAGCTCCCAACTACGTAACTAGAGCTAATACAGAGGGGCTCCTAACAACATAACTAGAGCTAATACATAGGAGCTCCCAACAACATAACTAGAGCTAATACAGAGGGCTCCCAACAACATAAGTAGAGATAATACAGAGGAGCTCCCAGCAACATAACTAGAACTAATACAGAGGGGCTCCCAACAACATAACTAGAGCTAATACAGAGGGCTCCCAACAACATAAGTAGAGATAATACAGAGGAGCTCCCAGCAACATAAGTAGAGATAATACAGAGGAGCTCCCAGCAACATAACTAGAACTAATACAGAGGGGCTCCCAACAACATACCTAGAGCTAATACAGAGGGGCTCCCAACAACATACCTAGAGCTAATACAGAGGGCTCCCAACAACATAACTAGAGCTAATACAGAGGGGCTCCCAACAACATAACTAGAGCTAATACAGAGGGGCTCCCAACAACATAACTAGAGCTAATACAGAGGGGCTCCTAACAACATAACTAGTACTAATACAGAGGGGCTCCCAACAACATAACTAGAGCTAATACATAGGAGCTCCCAACAACATAACTAGAGCTAATACAGAGGGCTCCCAACAACATAACTAGAGATAATACAGAGGGCTCCCAACAACATAACTAGAGATAATACAGAGGGGCTCCCAACAACATAACTAGAGCTAATACAGAGGGCTCCCAACAACATACCTAGAGCTAATACAGAGGGCTCCCAACAACATAACTAGAGCTAATACAGAGGGGCTCCCAACAACATAACTAGAGCTAATACAGAGGAGCTCCCAGCAACATAACTAGAGCTAATACAGAGGGGCTCCCGACAACATAACTAGAGCTAATAGAGAGGGGCTCCCAACTACATAACTAGCGCTAATACAGAGGGGCTCCCGACAACATAACTAGAGCTAATAGAGAGGGGCTCCCAACTACATAACTAGCGCTAATACAGAGGGGCTCCTAACAACATAACTAGAGCTAATACAGAGGGGCTCCCAACTACATAACTAGAGCTAATACAGAGGGGCTCCCAACAACATAACTAGAGCTAATACAGAGGGCTCCCAACAACATAACTAGAGCTAATACAGAGGAGCTCCCAGCAACATAACTAGAGCTAATACAGAGGGGCTCCCAACAACATAACTAGAGCTAATACAGAGGGGCTCCTAACAACATAACTAGAGCTAATACAGAGGGGCTCCCAACAACATAACTAGAGCTAATACAGAGGAGCTTCCAGCAACATAACTAGAGCTAATACAGAGGGGGTCCCAACAACATAACTAGAGCTAATACAGAGGAGCTCCCAACAACATAACTATAGCTAATACAGAGGGGCTCACAACAACATAACTAGAGCTAATACAGAGGAGCTCCCAACATCATAACTAGAGCTAATAAAGAGGAGCTCCCAACAACATAACTAGAGCTAATACAGAGGAGCTCCCAACTACATAACTAGAGCTAATACAGAGGGGCTCCCAACAACATAACTAGAGCTAATACAGAGGGGCTCCTAACAACATAACTAGAGCTAATACAGAGGGGCTCCCAACAACATAACTAGAGCTAATACAGAGGGCTCCCAACAACATTACTAGAGCTAATACAGAGGAGCTCCCAACAACATAACTAGAGCTAATACAGAGGGGCTCCCAACAACATAACTAGACCTAATACAGAGGGGCTACCGACAACATAACTAGAACTAATACAGAGGGGCTCCCAAGAACATAACTAGAGCTAATAGAGAGGAGCTCCCAACAACATAAATAGAGCTAATACAGAGGAGCTCCCAACAACATAACTAGAGCTAATACAGAGGGGCTCCCAACAACATAACTAGAGCTAATACAGAGGAGCTCCCAGCAACATAACTAGAACTAATACAAAGGAGCTCCCAGCAACATAACTAGAGCTAATAAAGAGGAGCTCCCAACAACATAACTAGAACTAATACAGAGGAGCTCCCAGCAACATAACTAGAGCTAATACAGAGAAGCTCCCAACTACATAACTAGAGCTAATACAGAGGAGCTCCCAACAACATAACTAGAGCAAATACAGAGGGGCTCCCAACAACATAACTAGAGCTAATACAGAGGAGCTCCCAACAACATAACTAGAGCTAATACATAGGAGCTCCCAACAACATAACTAGAACTAATACAGAGGAGCTCCCAACTACATATCTAGAGCTAATACAGAGGGGCTCCCAACAACATAACTAGAACTAATACAGAGGAGCTCCCAACTACATAACTAGAGCTAATACAGAGGGGCTCCCAAGAACATAACTAGAGCTAATACAGAGGGGCTCACAACAACATAACTAGAGCTAATACAGAGGAGCTCCCAACATCATAACTAGAGCTAATAAAGAGGAGCTCCCAGCAACATAACTAGAGCTAATACAGAGGGGCTCCCAACAACATAACTAGAACTAATACAGAGGGGCTCACAACAACATAACTAGAGCTAATAAAGAGGAGCTCCCAGCAACATAACTGGAGCTAATACAGAGGAGCTTCCAGCAACATAACTAGAGCTAATACAGAGGGGGTCCCAACAACATAACTAGAGCTAATACAGAGGAGCTCCCAACAACATAACTAGAACTAATACAGAGGGGCTCACAACAACATAACTAGAGCTAATATTGAGGAGCTCCCAACATCATAACTAGAGCTAATAAAGAGGAGCTCCCAACAACATAACTAGAGCTAATACAGAGGAGCTCCCAACAACATAACTAGAGCTAATACAGAGGAGCTCCCAACAACATAACTAGAGCTAATACAGAGGAGCTCCCAACAACATAACTAGAGCTAATACAGAGGGGCTCCTAACAACATAACTAGAGCTAATACATAGGAGCTCCCAACAACATAACTAGAACTAATACAGAGGAGCTCCCAACTACATATCTAGAGCTAATACAGAGGGGCTCCCAACAACATAACTAGAGCTAATACAGAGGAGCTCCCAACAACATAACTAGAGCTAATACAGAGGGGCTCCCAACAACATAACTAGAGCTAATACATAGGAGCTCCCAACAACATAACTAGAGCTAATACAGAGGAGCTCCCAACTACATATCTAGAGCTAATACAGAGGGGCTCCCAACAACATAACTAGAACTAATACAGAGGAGCTCCCAACTACATAACTAGAGCTAATACAGAGGGGCTCCCAAGAACATAACTAGAGCTAATACAGAGGAGCTCCCAACTACATAACTAGAGCTAATACAGAGGAGCTCCCAACTACATAACTAGAGCTAATACAGAGGGGCTCCCAACAACATAACTAGAGCTAATACAGAGGAGCTCCCAACAACATAACTAGAGCTAATACAGAGGGGCTCCCAACAACATAACTAGAGCTAATACAGAGGGGCTCCCAAGAACATAACTAGAGCTAATACAGAGGGGCTCCCAAGAACATAAATAGAGCTAATACAGAGGGGCTCCCAACAACATAACAAGAGCTAATACAGAGGAGCTCCCAACAACATAACTAGAGCTAATACAGAGGGGCTCCCAACAACATAACTAGAGCTAATACAGAGGGGCTCCCAACAACATAACTAGAGCTAATACAGAGGGGCTCCCAACAACATAACTAGAGCTAATAAAGAGGGGCTCCCAACAACATAACTAGAGCTAATAAAGAGGGGCTCCCAACAACATAACTAGAGCTAATACAGAGGGGCTTCCAACAACATAACTAGAGCTAATACAGAAGGGCTCCCAACAACATAACTAGAGCTAATACAGAGGAGCTCCCAACAACATAACTAGAGCTAATACAGAGGAGCTCCCAACAACATAACTAGAGCTAATACAGAGGGTCTCCTAACAACATAACTAGAGCAAATACAGAGGGGCTCCCAACAACATAACTAGAGCTAATACAGAGGGGCTCCCAACAACATAACTAGAGCTAATACAGAGGAGCTCCCAACAACATAACTAGAGCTAATACAGAGGGTCTCCTAACAACATAACTAGAGCAAATACAGAGGGGCTCCCAACAACATAACTAGAGCTAATACAGAGGGGCTCCCAACAACATAACTAGAGCTAATACAGAGGAGCTCCCAACAACATAACTAGAGCTAATACAGAGGAGCTCCCACCAACATAACTAGAGCTAATACAGAGGGGCTCCCAACAACATAACTAGAGCTAATACAGAGGGGCTCCCAAGAACATAACTACAGCTAATACAGAGGAGCTCCCAACTACATAACTAGAGCTAATACAGAGGGGCTGCCAACAACATAACTAGAGCTAATACAGAGGGGCTCCCAACAACATAACTAGAGCTAATACAGAGGAGCTCCCAAGTACATAACTAGAGCTAATACAGAGGAGCTCCCAACAACATAACTAGAGCTAATACAGAGGGGCTCCCAACAACTTAACTAGAGCTAATACAGAGGAGCTCCCAACAACATAACTAGAGCTAATACAGAGGGGCTCCCAACAACATAACTAGAGCTAATACAGAGGGGCTCCCAAGAACGTAACTAGAGCTAATACAGAGGGGCTCCCAACAACATAACTAGAGCTAATACAGAGGGGCTCCCAACAACATAACTAGAGCTAATACAGAGGGGGTCCCAACAACATAACTAGAGCTAATACAGAGGAGCTCCCAACAACATAACTAGAGCTAATACAGAGGGCTCCCAACAACATAACTAGAGCTAATACAGAGGGGCTCCCAACAACATAACTAGAGCTAATACAGAGGGGCTCCCAACAACATAACTAGAACTAATACAGAGGGGCTCACAACAACATAACTAGAGCTAATACAGAGGAGCTCCCAACATCATAACTAGAGCTAATAAAGAGGAGCTCCCAGCAACATAACTAGAGCTAATACAGAGGGGCTCCCAACAACATAACTAGAACTAATACAGAGGGGCTCAAAACAACATAACTAGAGCTAATAAAGAGGAGCTCCCTACAACATAACTAGAGCTAATACAGAGGGGCTCCCAACAACATAACTAGAACTAATACAGAGGGGCTCACAACAACATAACTAGAGCTAATACAGAGGAGCTTCCAGCAACATAACTAGAGCTAATACAGAGGGGGTCCCAACAACATAACTAGAGCTAATACAGAGGAGCTCCCAACAACATAACTATAACTAATACAGAGGGGCTCACAACAACATAACTAGAGCTAATACAGAGGAGCTCCCAACATCATAACTAGAGCTAATAAAGAGGAGCTCCCAGCAACATAACTAGAGCTAATACAGAGGGGGTCCCAACAACAAAACTAGAACTAATACAGAGGAGCTCCCAACAACATAACTAGAGATAATACAGAGGAGCTCCCAGCAACATAACTAGAGCTAATAGAGAGGGGCTCCCGACAACATAACTAGAGATAATACAGAGGGCTCCCAACATAACTAGAGCTAATACAGAGGGGCTCCCAACAACATAACTAGAACTAATACAGAGGGGCTCACAAAAACATAACTAGAGCTAATACAGAGAAGCTCCCAACATCATAACTAGAGCTAATAAAGAGGAGCTCCCAGCAACATAACTAGAGATAATACAGAGGGCTCCCAACAACATAACTAGAACTAATACAGAGGAGCTCCCAACAACATAACTAGAACTAATACAGAGGGGCTCACAACAACATAACTAGAGCTAATACAGAGGAGCTCCCAACAACATAACTAGAACTAATACAGAGGGGCTCACAACAACATAACTAGAGCTAATACAGAGGAGCTCCCAACATCATAACTAGAGCTAATACAGAGGGGCTCCCAACAACATAACTAGAACTAATACAGAGGGGCTCCCAACAACATAACTAGAGCTAATACAGAGGAGCTCCCAACATCATAACTAGAGCTAATACAGAGGGGCTCCCAACAACATAACTAGAGCTAATACAGAGGAGCTCCCAACATCATAACTAGAGCTAATACAGAGGGGCTCCCAACAACATAACTAGAGCTAATACAGAGGAGCTCCCAACAACATAACTAGAGCTAATAGAGAGGGGCTCCTAACAACATAACTAGAGCTAATACAGAGGGGCTTCCAACAACATAACTAGAGCTAATACAGAGGGGCTCACAACAACATAACTAGAGCTAATACAGAGGAGCTCCCAACATCATAACTAGAGCTAATACAGAGGAGCTTCCAGCAACATAACTAGAGCTAATACAGAGGGGGTCCCAACAACATAACTAGAGCTAATACAGAGGAGCTCCCAACAACATAACTAGAACTAATACAGAGGGGCTCACAACAACATAACTAGAGCTAATACAGAGGAGCTCCCAACATCATAACTAGAGCTAATACAGAGGAGCTCCCAGCAACATAACTAGAGCTAATACAGAGGAGCTCCCAACAACATAACTAGAGATAATACAGAGGGCTCCCAACATAACTAGAGCTAATAGAGAGGGGCTCCTAACAACATAACTAGAGCTGATACAGAGGGGCTCCCGACAACATAACTAGAGCTGATACAGAGGGGCTCCCGACAACATAACTAGAGCTAATACAGAGGAGCTCCCAACTACATAACTAGAGCTAATACAGAGGAGCTCCCAACAACATAACTAGAGATAATACAGAGGGCTCCCAACATAACTAGAGCTAATACAGAGGGGCTCCCGACAACATAACTAGAGCTAATACAGAGGGGCTCCCAACAACATAACTAGAGATAATACAGAGGGCTCCCAACATAACTAGAGCTAATAAAGAGGAGCTCCCAACAACATAACTAGAGCTAATACAGAGGAGCTCCCAAGAACATAACTGGAGCTAATACAGAGGGCTCCCAACAGCATAACTAGAGCTAATAGAAAGGAGCTCCCAACAACATAACTAGAGCTAATACAGAGGGGCTCCCAACAACATAACTAGAGCTAATACAGAGGGGCTCCCAACAACATAACTAGAGCTAATACAGAGGAGCTCCTAACAACATAACTAGAGCTAATACAGAGGAGCTCCCAACAACATAACTAGAGCTAATACAGAGGAGCTCCCAACAACATAACTAGAGCTAATACAGAGGGGCTCCCAACAACATAACTAGAGCTAATACAGAGAAGCTCCCAACTACATAACTAGAGCTAATACAGAGGAGCTCCCAACAACATAACTAGAGCTAATACAGAGGGGCTCCCAACAACATAACTAGAGCTAATACAGAGGGGCTCCCAACAACATAACTAGAGCTAATACAGAGGAGCTCCCAACAACATAACTAGAGCGAATACAGAGGGGCTCCTAACAACATAACTAGAGCTAATACAGAGGGGCTCCCAACAACATAACTAGAGCTAATACATAGGAGCTCCCAACAACATAACTAGAGCTAATACAGAGGAGCTCCCAACAACATAACTAGAGCTAATACAGAGGGGCTAACAACAACATAACTAGAGCGAATACAGAGGGGCTCCTAACAACATAACTAGAGCTAATACATAGGAGCTCCCAACAACATAACTAGAGCTAATACAGAGGGGCTCCCAACAACATAACTAGAGCTAATACAGAGGGGCTCCCAACAACATAACTAGAGCTAATACAAAGGAGCTCCCAACTACATAACTAGAGCTAATACAGAGGGGCTCCCAACAACATAACTAGAGCTAATACAGAGGAGCTCCCAACAACATAACTAGAGCTAATACAGAGGAGCTCCCAACAACATAACTAGAGCTAATACAGAGGGGCTCCCAACAACATAACTAGAGCTAATACAGAGGGGCTCCAAACAACATAACTAGAGCTAATACAGAGGGGCTCCCAACAACAAAACTAGAGCTAATACAGAGGGGCTCCCAACAACATAATTAGAGCTAATACAGAGGGGCTCCCAACAACAAAACTAGAGCTAATACAGAGGGGCTCCCAACAACATAACTAGAGCTAATACAGAGGGGCTCCCAACAACATAACTAGAGCTAATACAGAGGAGCTCCCAACAACATAATTAGAGCTAATACAGAGGAGCTCCAAACTACATAACTAGAGCTAATACAGAGGGGCTCCCAACAACATAACTAGAGCTAATACAGAGGGGCTCCCAACAACATAACTAGAGCTAATACAAAGGAGCTCCCAACTACATAATTAGAGCTAATACAGAGGAGCTCCCAACAACATAATTAGAGCTAATACAGAGGAGCTCCCAACAACATAACTAGAGCTAATACAGAGGGGCTCCCAACAACATAACTAGAGCTAATACAGAGGAGCTCCCAACAACATAACTAGAGCTAATACAGAGGAGCTCCCAACAACATAACTAGAGCTAATACAGAGGGGCTCCCAACAACATAACTAGAGCTAATACAGAGGAGCTCCCAACAACATAACTAGAGCTAATACAGAGGAGCTCCCAACAACATAACTAGAGCTAATACAGAGGGGCTCCCAACAACATAACTAGAGCTAATACAGAGGGCTCCCAACAACATAACTAGAGCTAATACAGAGGAGCTCCCAACAACATAACTAGAGCTAATACAGAGGGGCTCCCAACAACATAACTAGAGCTAATACAGAGGGGCTCCCAACAACATAACTAGAGCTAATACAGAGGAGCTCCCAACAACATAACTAGAGCTAATACAGAGGGGCTCCCAACAAAATAACTAGAGCTAATACAGAGGGGCTCCCAACAACATATCTAGAGCTAATACAGAGGGGCTCCCAACAACATAACTAGAACTAATACA